>JAIPRM010004839.1:0-21927 GCA_025469315.1 Stegophylla sp. TES_Ste_2020 | reverse complement strand
TCTTGCGCCAAAATCTTTTTTATAGGATTTTCTATCTATGTTTAAATTTTCATAAAATTCGGATCAAAAAATGATGGTTTCCGAGTCCTTTTTGTCAAATTTTGGGTAGTTTTTTCCAAAAAAAAAAAAATTGAAGAATTGAGAAATTCAAAAAATGACCTGTTTAAAGTACAATCTAGAGAAAAATCCGGTTTCGAAAAGTTATTGATCGAAAGTTTTGGACAAGTATTTCTATACGAAAAGTTGTACACAGAAAAAAATAAAAATAAAATAAACATCGTTGTAAAAACACTAGCTTCTTCACTTCGTTCAGAATCTAACACGTTAGATTTTATTTTTTAGTATTCATTATTTATTTATTATTAGTATTATGTTATAAAGGAGGGACGTAACGTAGTTAAATTGTCACACGTTACATAACTATTTAATTCATACTTAATAATATGTTAAAAACCTCACAATAAACGTGGTATAAACGTGTTATTGCTTATAAGTTATAACTAAAAAAAAAAAAAAAAAAAAAAAATAACAAAAAACTAAATACCTTCGAAATTTCAGGTATTCGAAGAAAAACGCCACCTCTTCATTAATCATATATATATATATTTTTTTTATTTGTAAAATTAAACTATTCTATAGATTTTAGATCGAGATTTGAGTTAAACGTCAGTACAAGTTTAATCGAAATCTGTTCTTTAATGCCTAGAATCACCGAAAACGAACAAACAATTAATGTTTTATGATGTTTAATACAGTAGGGGTCCATATTTGTTTTTATAATTATGTGGTTTGAAGTTGGAACTGAAACTAGCCATTGTCACGTTATTCAATGAAATTCAATGGATAATATTATGAACAATATCCATTAAAAATTACTAAAGTTAATAATAATAAAGTCCATTTTTTTAAAAGAAATGTATTCATTGCTAGAAAATGTTATAATTAAAAATATCCCTGATATATCGCCGAATATCGCGACGTAATATCGTCGCGCTAAAAATATGTCCGATTTCCAATATTATTGATTAATTCATTCATATTTGTTTTTCAAACACATAAACTGTTACACTCGCTTTTTTTTTTTTTATTAATAATTTCATTTTTGAATTGTCAATGCTTTATTAGTCTTATCAAAACATGTTTGATAATATTTACTCAAATAAATTTATCTTCTTGAAATCTTATAAAAGCGTCGTCGGTAAAATAATCTCAATTTATTCGTTTTCAAGAGTAACATATTATTATTATTATTTATAACATCAAACGTATTATAAAAATAAATACATCCTACGCTTTGGCTAATAATCATATTTGTATTTCCTCATCGTTTATTTTTACTTTGTAAGTACAGTAGCTTGTAATGGAGATAAAATATTTGTTTTAAAAACAGTTAATACGGTTACGCAAATTTATAATAACTTATTTAGCAATGTGTATATTATAATAATATGTACTTTCCAAAGGGTCCAAGGAAATTTTCAGGAAATGGCTTTAAAATAACTTAAAATTATAATTTATTACTTATTAGTTAACAAAAACTGATTAAAGAATCAATGTCATTTTGGCCCTAAATTTATATATTTCTATAAAAATTTAAAAAACCTATAATAGCCTATAAGGTTTATTTATATTCTGGGTGGAACGAACAAGCTACCTAGTGATTTTACAATGATGTTTTTTGTCTGTGAACACTTTTTCTTACAAAAACACTTGTTCAAATATTGACTAGCCATTTTTTGAATCAAAATTTGCCTCTAGACGGAACTTTTAAGAGGTAATTTTCTAAAATTTGGGGAAAATGTCTTTAAAACTTATACTTGTATGAAAATTTAAATATAGATAGACTATAATAAGGAAAGTTATATTAGATAGGATATAAATATATAATATATATTTATATTATAGATAACAATAATATAAAAGAGTAAATTATATTGTAAAGTTAAGTGAATTAGAGTAAAGTATAGACCAAAAAGCTGGACATATTTCGCACCATCGATATTCTTTGCTCCTCGGGTCAGATACTATTGGTGGGTGAGTAGAATTTTTAATGAAATGATAAATCATTTCTTTAATATGTATGACAATTTTGAACAAAGAAAGTTAATAATAAAAAGAACAATAATAGTCCTAATTTTCAACACACCCACCAAGAGTATTTGACCCAAAGAGCGTAAAATATCAGGGGTGAGATCACCCCTGATTTTTTCCGATTCGTCCAATTATGTCCGACTTTCCTGTCTATACTTTACATTACTTTACTTTTTTTATCTAATTAATTAAGAAAAAGAAAAAATTATAAATGGAAATAAAAAGTGTTAAAAATGTACTTAGTGCATTGATCTGAGCACCTTTTAGGGTAGACAAAGGAGGAAAAACTTAAATAATATTCATCTTAAAACCACTTAATTCTAATATAACATAAGTATTCTGTTTATGTTTTTTATTTGTTATACACTTAACGCAATAATTAGGTACCTAATGAATTGCGTTGTGAGCGATAATGTATACGAAAATTATAAAAATGTGTTTGAAAGATAAAATATGTTCATTTAAGTTTATTTGACTTAATGAAATATTAATTATTCAGATAAAATATTTCGGAACTGTACACGATGAATATATCATATTATGCATATTTCATTTAAACTTTGAACACGTTGAGTTGTAAATTGGTCTAATTAGTGATTGGTGTGGTTTTACATACTCGAATGATATATAATACGCTCGCAATATTTGTTATCTAAATTATCGCTTATTTATTAATTGAATAAAATCTACATTTCATGTGACGCCATATAAAGTTTGTTCGTACCGAGAGCAAAAATCATAACTTTTGCGGCTCAAGTTTTAACTTGATAATCGAGAATAATAATTATACATAAAGTCCGTACTGTTCAATATTAATTACGATTATCTTGAACGAAAGAAGAAAAAGCTGTAATTAATTACACGCCGTCTTATTGATTATTATTTGTCAGTATTCGGGGAGTTATATAAATAAATTAAATGTTTTACACCGAGTCGCAAGTTCAATCCAAACAGTTAACGTTTGAAGTGTTAGAAATAAGTGTTAAATAAATTATTTTCATGTGATCAATGTAATTACACGATAAATCTGATTGAGATATAAATTGTAAAATAATAGAAAATGATTTTTGATAAAATGTAATGACAAAACTTTTGTTTTACAGTTCCTATTTTATGGATTACTCAACGGTGTGCTCGCGCTTTGGTATCTATTCCAGATGTGCATATCAAGATTTACTTTCAGTGACCTTTGAGAATGTGTATTTTATTTTACGATAATTTTATTATTGTGTTGTTCAATACATTTTTAGACACTGAATGATTTAATAATAATAATCAAGCGATTGTCGTTCAGGATTAATTTATAACTGTTAGTCAGTAAGTAAATAATTATCACCATATTTCGATTATTCTTATACGTCGTATTTATTATTGTTGCGTATGTATTTATATTGTATTCATTGAATTGTATACGCAATAAAAAAAAAAAAGTAAAAAACATAATCTGAAAGTGCAGATAGCTGAGAAACTTATTCCTGTGAAAATAATTTTTTACCTGCATTTAATTTTTTTATACATATTATAAAATATAATAATCAATAAGATGGTTTATTTTAAAACACACTTTTTATTTCTCCTCATAATTCTTTTTGTAGCATAGTGTTATGAAATTAACGAACATGTGGTTCACATTTACGTATAAATTATGCTATATTATAAAAGACAATGAATGTTGTACGTTATTCGGATTTCGACTCATAACTATTATTATATCAAATATATGCATGTATTCATGCAGCATAACGTATTCGCACAATGCACAGTAGATTTGTAAAATTACGAGCACCAGACGAATTCCTCTCGTACATGCTTAATTCATATTCGTTATTTGTAAATAACGTTACAGTACAATACTGGGCGCAGACGATAATATTTTTGAACGAATCAAATAAATTGCGTCCGTCGTCCGTGTGCCATATCGAATTATATTAATTGTATTGTTTGAACACGTTTTTTTTTTTTTTAATTGTTCGTTCGCATATTTTAGTTTTTCAGGAGAAGAAGAGGGGAAAAAATGCGTTTCGAAAAATATACGGATAGCGTAAATTTATCAACATTTTTAAGTCTCGATCAGGTTAGATTACCAAACCTAACCTTAAGCCTCAAATTAAATTTTCAAAACTGTCACGTTATAATATTATAAAACAAGTCAAACGAAATTTTTCGAACTGCTTTTTGTCTTACACTACAAAACTTAAATTCAATCCCTCAAATGATTACAATTTAATTTTAATACTATATCGTTGTATTAAATTACAAGTAAACTACGATTGTCCGTTCTGCTGACTAAACGGTTTTTTAATGCATTTTAGTGTGTGCAGTTTATTTTGTATAATATTATCAAACAAAACGGGATATTTTTAATTAAAAAAAAAAAAATAAAATGTATTCGTTTACTTTCTTCTGCGCTAAAACGTGCGTTTAGTCGACCGGGGCGTATTTTCTCCATTTCCGCTATCTGTAAGCTGTAACGGAAGGAATAATTCGTCCATATTACATTATCACAGCAGATTCTAATCATATCTCTAAGACGTTTATAAACATGCCAGCATAATAATAATAATAATAATAATAATAATATGCTTTTCTGGTCTGTTTAACTATTGTTTGTTGTTATAATTTTATTATTATTATTATTATTATTAATATATTGTTGTTTGCTCACACAAATATCCGATACACTGGCGATAGTATATATCAGCTCGGATTGACGTGGATACGATGCTCAACGTAAATATTATATATACTCGAGTATCCGGCGTAGTAAATTTCCCCGTTCCACTGCACGTATAGTTTATTGTCCGCGATATTCGTGTGCGGCGGCACAACATATTATATAGGTCAGTATAATATTATACATACGAGCAAGCTTATTTAAAATGATTTACTCTCATAAATAGAATTTTTGAAAGTCAGTTATGGAATTTTGGAATTTTGACCTGGCAGTGATTCGCTATAATTATTGCTAAATTTCATTAAAAATATTTAGATGAATACCCAGCGTCAACCATAATATTTTTAGTTTTAATGAATCTATTTATTATTCGAGTATAAAAATGACGTACGATATTTTTGGGTTTTCCGTCTTCAGCAAACACAAATCACTTTCTCTTCCCACTTTCCCACACTCAAGAACATACAACATAATAACTGTAACTGGCCATGTGAAAAACGTTGATGTGATTGGAAAATTTTTGCAAATATAATTCGGTTTTTGGTGACTGGAATATTGTATCACACAGCTTTGATAAACATGCACATCTTCGTCGTCCATAAAGTAGTTTTGAAAAATGTGTGTTCATCGTCGAGAACCGGTAAAAGTAATCGTCCTCGATTTATCCTTGAATTCTTGAATTTCGATAATAATTGATGTGTATTGTCGGTTCCAAAAAATAACATTTAAAATACAAAATTGCATAATATGCAAAAATGTTTTAGGAAAAAAGTGCTTTGAATCGATTGAGTTTCCAGAAAACAATGATAACAGTGATTCGGGCGATGAATTCAAAACATTTTTATAAAATTTTACCATTTTCACAAAGCACATTCCTGGTATTTCGTTTTTGGAATTTTGAGTATCGCAGTGACGCGTTATTCGCTATGTCACAACTTGCACTTGCACAGAGATTTTCATTTGCGTTTCCAGTAATCTAAAATTTTCTCACTCAACATGTTTTCTAATTTAACCTATTATTTTCAATCAGACTATTGGTGCAATTTAAAATTTATCAATTATCACAACACATCGTTTCCATGGATACTTTATGCAGGGAATTATCGCCATTGTTTATTATAATATGTACAGAACTATGCGTTCAAAATATATTCTTAGGAGTTCAACGCACAAAAAATTGTACAAAAAATACACTTGTAGATTTTATTATGACAAAAATTACTTACTACAATTGTAGAATATTATGCACTTATGTTTTATTTTGTACAATTAATGTCATATTACGAACTAGTTATCTCGAAAAACATATTGTTTCGTCCTTAGAGATGGTTTGAGCGTTTCGTACTCGAAGAATTTTCAATTTGTTTTGCTTCCATTTTTGTTTCTTCGACTCTGTTCGTGTTTGAGGTGATAGATCTGTCGTTCATCATTTAGAAGGCATATTATTAAGTGCACAAAAATCGAAAGTAAATAATATGTGGAAATTCCGCGAAAAGTGTTCAATTGATTTAGGATCTAATAAAAGGCATAGAAGCACATAAAAAAAAAAAAAAAACAAACAAACAAACAAATAATACAAAGACACATTCATTAGTATATGTGGTATAAAATAACATATAAAATGAAATGAAACGTTCAAGCTGAAAGATGATTACAATAATTTAGTTGTTATCAAACGGTTTGCAAACAAATATCTATAGCAACAAAATAAACAACCAAAACGAAATATATGCTTCAAATGAAAACATTTTTCCCAAGATGACCATAAGGCATAAGCTTTTATCAAAATGAATAAGAAATTATATACTATATTTCGTAGGGATAATGACGCTTTCTATGCATTATATTATATAATATCCAGATTACCCCCATATAAACAAATAAAATCAAATATTTGTTTATACTTTTTGTTTATGTGTAGAAACATCTGATCAATAATTATTTATTTTATTAAGCTTTTTAAAATAGCATCATGTGTATACATAGATCGATAATTATTATTAGTAATATATTTTATACTGATTATACAAAAAAAAAAATAAAAAATAACAGGACATACTTCTTCTTCCATGTAGCAATCCTGAGTACGCTATTGAATACAATAACTGAATATTTTATTGGTAAGGTGACATATCCAGGGATAGATAAAGGGGGTAGGCGGAGCTGTGGCCCCAGGTCACAAGTAAAAAGGGGCCACAAAGGTTTTTATTTATTTATTTTTTATTTTACAATATATCTATAATGACACGGACAAATTTCTATTCAATTTCAACACCTATATTGGAAACTACTTGTTGTTTATTAAATAAAAGCCTGTTTTCTAATTACATGCACCTTTTTGTTGACATAATATTACACAAAAATAAAAATACTTCGTACCACGGATGTAATTCGATTTTCAGCTGGGATAATCTTAATGGATGTATTGAATTTTAAAGAAACGATAAATAATTTCTTCAATAAAACAATTCTGAATAGAGGTTCAGTTATTATATAATAATTACCACGTTACCATGATTACCATGGTCACAATGGGCCCAACAATAAAAGGGACAATTTATTGTGGGATCTTTGAAATAATGCGAATTTCGAAAAATACAAAGTATGTAAGTACCATCTAGAGCCGAATTCTGATTCAAAAAGTGGCTGATCGAAGCTTTTGAATAAGTATTTCTGTATACGCAGTGTTCACAGAACGGGGAAAAAATAAAAATAAAAATAAACATCATTGTATATTCATGAGCTCCTTCGCTCTGCTCGGAATCTAAAATGTAAACATAAATTTGTGAATATTATGACCGCCGTCCTCATATTCCAACAGCACCGAATACGTGAAATCCACGCTCACGTGAAACAAACATCCGTTTAAAACGTTGTTTATTATATTATACATTTAATTAAAATATACCCACGTAAAGAAGTCCCCTAGACAGCAATTTCATAATATACCAATGCTTTTGCTCAACATTTTCAAAAGTTTAAATATTTAATATTGAAATTAAAGTATTTCCATAATATTAAAATTTATTAGTTTTATAATATTTAAGTTTTAACCTACCTACAGTTTTATAGTAATATTTAGAATTGAATTTAAAATAATATTATTTCGATAACATTATTCTCGTGTTACATTTAAGTTAAATTTATAATGTAATAATTATTACAACAATGTCATCTACTCAGCAAATCGAGATTTTCATAACTTTCATATAATATTTTCAAAATAATTTGCGTCCACCGAGCCGTTTTTCAGTCACAAACACTTGCAGATAACGGTCCTTCTGATGGCGTCATCACGCGACCACTCTTGACCAATTGTTAATCGGCACAAAGTTATTATTCTACGGCTCAAATGTCTAAATATTATTATATTTCATTTTCACTGATTACGAATGACGATTTACGATCATTATATTGTGCTTTCTTAAGCATGTGTTCTGCTGTCCTTCTTGTTGTACTGTTTTTTGTTTGGTGTTAAAATTAAAACTGTCAAAAAAAAATTCCTCGGTGCGCATTCGATATCATACAATAAAACAACGGTAAGTATTCTTTATAAATTAATTTAATTTAAATAAAAAAAAATATATATATATATATATATATATATATATATATATATAATTTATATGTTACTTATTTTATTTGATGTTTGGGATAAATTGTATGTATACAATCAAATAATATCATTCTTTGGAGAAATGTACAAGTGTTAGGTATTAGTAACGCAAATTACGAAAAATTATTGCAATGCAATAATTATTACTTCTATTATACTAATGTATCTAAGTACTATTAATATATTTTAAAATTTACAATCTATTTTACAATATTTTAGACGAGTAACATAAATTGTAATGAAATAACTTTTTTAAAAGTAATTTTAACATAAATAATTACCTATTACGATATAAAATTGCATTAAATACCTAATATTATAACTATATCAAGTTTCTACCTATATTATTTTGTAAGTTATAACTAAATAACTAAAATGGATTTCATGACAACATTTATTTCGATATGTTTCCAGTTAATTTGCCAGTACCTTTTCTGTTTTTTTTTTTTCTCAATCAAAACTCAATAGAACTTTCAATCGTAAATTTTTTTATTAAAATACCTTTTTATAACAATTAAAATAATTTATAAACGATCGAACTTGCTCAATAATGCGTGATGTTTGATTTTATGCTCGTATTACTTTCTGTACTTTCTGATGACCTTTCCCCCCCTCCCCGGCTATAAATCGAAAAAGTTTGGAAACCTCTGAACAAAATGCTACTGAAATATAATAGCCAAAACTTCCGTATTAAAAACGTCTGTGCTATATTTTAAATCAAAATCGTTTTAATTTTACCGGCTCAACGACTCTATATTAATTTAATTAAAAAATTTACATAATAATGGTTCAAAAGACTTTTAGCATAGTAATTAGCAGTATTAATAATATTATTATACGTACTTGTGTTTACACATTTAACTTTCCGCGACGTGACGTGATTTAAATTTACATATTGAACGTTTAAAATCAATATTGATTATTTTCTTTTTTTTTCCGTCAATATTTAACGCAAAGGAGCTATTAAAGAAAAATAACTTCATAAAAATAAAATTGATAAAAATATAGACGACAAAGCATAGGAAAAAGAAACAGAGCAGAGCCTAAATATTGTGATCTTGAGTCGCTCAAGATAAACCAATGTTGTCTTATTAATATTATGCAGTTAAAGGCGTAGGTGTATTCACTGGGAGTTGATGGTCTTAAAGCGTTCGTTAAATAACGTTCAAGGCATTATTTATTTATTTATTTTCATACAATTTAATTGGAGTATTTTTATTAAGAGTCAATGGAAAAAAGTAAATAAATCAAATATCGATTTCTAAAATGATAAAAAAAAATTTACATTTCCTATTTTTTCATTTCCGTTTACAATGTCCGTGATTAGTGGAGCATTGCCACTATAACAAATCGAGAAGAATGAAACAAAATAGTCAGAAAACTTAAATTACTTCTATAAAAATTAAAAATACTTACAGTCATTTTTTGCTAACATTCAATGACGTTCTACCTACTACGCTGAAAAGCCTAGAAAGTCGAACATAGTTTTATTGGACGGGAATTGATGGGTGTGTTAAATTTGGAGGAAATGATAAATTATTTCTTTTTGACAAAGTGATTTTGAGTGGATCTTCAGTTTATTCGAGGTAGTTTAATCATAATCATTTTTATGTTTATTATGGTTACAAATAATATAATATCTTCTTTAATCCTTAAATTTTTCAATTTTTTTGTTCCACTATTAACGGAGAAAAGGGAAAAAATGACGAGAAAATGTGTTCTTACTAAAAATATTCTTTTACCAAAGTAGTTTTCAAGTTGTAATCTATTTATATAAAAGTTTTCATATAGATTGAATCATTTGGATTAAAATAAAAATAAAAAATAAAAGCGTTTTTGTCAATACTTAGGTTAATACAATATATTTTTGAAATGTTATTAACAAAATCATGGCAAATTGTGATTCAGAATGGCTGTTGGTCAAAACTTTTATAGAAATATTTCTATACAAAAATGTGTACATAAAAAAAAAAAAAAAAGAAGTAATTATGGTTTTTGAGAAGGGAGGAGGAATCATGTTGATGGAAGTTCACATTTGTCTCGAAATTTTTTCACCCGTGGTTCTGTCAGTTGAAGTAGAGATGTTGCTGCCATATAAATATTATGGATGCCATTTAGACACGTCAATATTCTATTAAACACTTGAAGTAATTATCATTTAACATTTTTACAAATTTCTCATTGACGATATCAATTTTTTTCTAAGAGAAATAATTTCCTTTTAAGAGCCAAAAAATTGGCATGACTTATATTTGAGTAAAAATAAATTTTTATTATCAATTTTAAATTGTAAAAATGAATATTTGTCAAAATTAATTTTAAGATAATATTATTGTTATCCAACCAGGAGATAACCTAATCTAATCTGATACTTTGAAATTTAACTCACCAATCGAAGAACTCCACCTGAGTAATGAAGAAGAATACCTTTAGTGCACAGTATATACCCGGATTTTTGTAGATATTATTTAGTTAATAATATTATTTGAATGAGTTTTATTTCAGTGAAATGCACGTTGTTAAATTGAATCGCAAATGCAATAAACGTGCGTTTGATTTTCTTCAGAAAAACACTTTCAAAGATAGCAAAAAAAAAAAAAAAAAAGGTCAAAAAGTTTTGTGACGTGATCGTATCAATTTACCGTGAATAGGACACAGATTCTACTTTTAACAAGTCGTTCGTTGATTTCGCCAGTAGTTTACAAATACGTGTAGGGATAAAGTGAATACCTAGTGAAAACAAGCAGCAGTGTCGGTGAAAAAAAAAAAAAAACATTATTAAGTATTCGTTTCCTAGGTAAACCGATTCCGGAATGGGTTTTCAATCGCCATCGGTCCACTGATCTCGGATATAAATTAATAATACGAAGCGATACGAAGGGCCAGCGCTAGATGTTTGAACGTCGTTGTGTACTCTTTCAGTTCTTTTTAAAATGTAATTGAAATCAATTATTATTGTCAGTAGTGAAAATACGATTTCATTCCCAAGGGTAATGGAATTAAATTTTTAATTTATCTGAACTTATTATTGTATTTTGTCATTCTAAATGGAACGAAGAAACTAATGATTCTACTACGATGATATTTATTTATTTATATTTGTTTTAATTTTTTTTTTTTTTTTTTTTGTGGTTTTTTGGTTTTTATAGTTATCCAAAAGTATCGTACAATAACTTTTAAGACAGGTGTGCGATTTTGGGGCGAGCTTGGTGTTTATTAGCATAATATTTGCACCATCTTATAATTCATCAACTTCTTAGTGATCTAAGGTCGAAAATAAGAATCTAATGCCATTGATGTACATTTGAAAACTGTCAATTTGTCTTCTATTCTAAATTAAGCCAGCTGTCCTCCATTTATATGTAAATAGTTAAAAATTAAAACTGTATTTTATTTTAGATTCGGAGCAGATCGAAGTAACTAGTGTTTTCTCATTGGTCATTATTATATTTCTTTTTATTTCTTTTTTTTTTTTTTTAAGAAAAACTCTTTTAGGTACAAATAATTGTCTATAAAATTTTATTCTGTACCTACCTTAAAATATTACAAATCTCTATGAGATGGTATATTTTTCGAACTTCACAATAGTTGTTCAAAAATTTTGGAAAAACTTCATAAAAATTGTATTCAGTAGTTATACGAAAATTATATGAATTTAATTTTTATGAAACTTGAAATATATTTAGAGAACGGTGAAAATGTAATAAAAGAATAATTTTTTATTGTTCTATATTTTTCCAAATTTTTCTAACACTTTTTTTCTTTTACAAAAATTGTTATTTTTGCTGTAGAAATTTATTTTAGGTAGAATTATTTGTACACATGCATTTTTGAAACTTTTTTTGTGAATAACGGAAAAAAACTCCAATCAGAATAGTCTTATACTAAATTCATATTCAGAAACGATAAATCATTATCGTTTCTTTTAACTAAAATACAGACACAAAAAGAATCCTTTAGTTTGAATTTTTTCAAAACTGATTTTAAAATTAAAATTTTATTTTTATCATTTTTTATTTTATTTTCAAAACAAAATTCTTGGATCTTAGGTATTTATAGTAGTGCAAATATAGTATATACTATATTTGAAAATGATCTTACAAAAATTTTGCATCCCAATGATAAAAACTGAAATGACGCTCCTGCATTTGGATCGAAAATTACATTATGTTTTATCATTTCTTTAAAATGCTATACACCCACAAGTGTATCCCACTCGAAGAGCGAAGAATACCCAAGGTGCGAAGTACATCATTTTTTTTTTTTTTTATTTTGGTTTTTTATTAAGATAAGTATGACACACCCTTTGAAATTTTCGAACGCCACCCTGAAGTGCCGCCGTGTTTCCTTGGTCGAGAAATACTGTTATATTAAAACGTTTACGTTCTGTGACTGCGAAATGCCATACGATTCATTCAACGATTCATACTAAAGAATTCCGCAACAAAAACTTGCGAACTAATTTACTTTTTTTTCTCTTTTTTCTTTTTTACACGATTATTAGCCAAATAACAACTTGAAAACTAAAAGTTTCATTACGGGGATGGTGGTGGTGGTTGTGGTGGTGGCGGTGGTGGAGGAGGAGGAGGAGGGGAAAAACTTACTCATTTATAACTCGCCAAAAATATATAACCAACCTACGAGTTGTTACGTCCATCAACATTAATTTTTTTCCAAATTAAAACTTTCTGTTTTTTAAAAAATAAGTAAGTTAATAAATTGTTGAATATTATATACACATTATATAGACACAGCAATACCTATAGTATCTGTTGATTTATTACGATTTTTGATAAAAAACTATACTACTTATTCAAATACTATAGTACGACGAATAAGATATTAAAGTTTTAATAACGAATTTCAGTTGAAAAGAGTCGCCGACTAAATAACGAGTCAAAATTAAGTACAAAACACTCTGTTACTTCCATGTTATATTTTATTGTCCAATTCGTTTTCTATAAACGATTATTTTACAAGCATATTCACACAACACACACGTCACGAGATCGATTAGAAGTACATACGAAAAGTAATAACGAATATTGCTCTATTCACAGCTGTGGACTACTATTAATCGAGTTTCGAATCGACTGCGTTAGATACAAACTGATCGAATCACATTTATTGCCCTCTGAAACGCGTTAATCAAAATCTAAGACATTATTCCAAAAAAGGAAAATACAACGAAACGAGACTCATTCTGCTGCAGAATCATAAAGTGTGCATTGTACCACCGAGAGGGAAATTGGAAAAGTTATTTGAAGTTGAATAATGGTAAACTATTTCAAACATTTAGAAAGTAATATTGTAAATCTTCAGTTTTTAAACGACAAATTTTTATAGTCGTTATCGGTTCTCGACGTACTTGTGTGTTTAATTACACAATAAATTAATAATTTTGTTTTTGCGCATATAAATCCTAAAGCAGGTACCTTTATTTTATACGTTAAAACTTTGTAAATGGAGTGAACACTAAAGGTTCCTATGTTAGAAATTTCAATTCACAGTGTTCGAGAGGAAGAATAAATTAGAGATTTTGAAAATGTCGAAATAAATCCTCAAAAAAAGTAGTGTAAAGTAAAGCAATATAAGACAAGAAAGCCGGACGTACTTCGCACCGCGGATATTCTTTGCTCTTTGGGTTAGATACTCTTGAAGGGTGTGTATAGTTTTAAAGAAACGATGAATCATTTCTTCAATAAGACTTGCGTTATTTTATGATATTCGTGAAAATCTGGCATCGTAGACATCTAAAATATATTAATGCATTTAGATTTTTAACCGTATAAACACGTCCGAAAACCTTTTAAGGCCATACGTGAGTATAGTCGTACGTTTCCCAAAAAGCACTCTAACACTTTAGTACGCCATAACGGTCGATTGTGACTTGTGTATTCAAGAAATGTCTGAATTATTAAATTCTTTCAAAATATTATTTATTGCACTTTAATGTTTTGACGATTGAATATATTATTTTACCGAGTTCGAAATTCGTACTCGTGTTAATTATATGTTTTTGTGTAAATACTTTTATTGATAAAAACCTAAACCTAATAATTAAGAATTATAACAAAAAATAACTGTTTTTTTTTTTTTAAAAAAATTAAGCACTTTTTACCTATATTTTATACCTATTGAAGAGCTCTATTTCCTGAATAATATTTTTTTTTTTTTTTTTTTTTTTACGTCTTATTTCATAATTTTCAAAATATGGTTACCGCACATCACAAGCGATGGTCGTTGCATCCTCTTATGGGGTTTTCGCCAATATATTAAGTGACACAACTCGCTGCTCCCCGGATCTCGACGGGACGCTCGTCGTTTTACTGGCTACGTGCACGTCGGACCGAACGAGTCCCCGAAGAATTGCCGTCGTCGAACGCGCGCGAGTCGCGCTATGCATTCGACCCGTGGGGGAGGGGGGAAGCATTTTTCTTGGCTCTTCTCGCGCGTTAGACAGCACTATTTTACACACGACGTACGTATTACTTATTGGTATACACGCGCTCGTGAAGATCCCCCGCGGAATAGCCGGCCCCTAAATGACCGCGGTCACGTGGACCGGTGCCAGCAAACAATGTCGGCGGGGGGCGGGGGGGGGGCGGGCGAACCCGTCAAAACGTCCGCGAAAAAATATCTCCCAACGCGGCCGCGAACCGTGTCCACATTCTTTCTTCCGGCGGCGGACAGAACGCAGCGTTCGTTTTCAACAAGTATGGAAAATTTAACGTCATCGGTTCCGTCACTCACTGCTCACTGCGCGTACTTGCAAGTATGAAATAAACGAAGAACAAAATGTGTCGACGAATGGTGCGCGATAAATTAGATTCGTGTTTTACCGTAGCAGTTTCATTATGCACGAGAATTCACTTACATGCACCGAATTTGATGTCTAATAATGTCGACACTCCCAAAAAAAATTGTACTCTAGTTGCGTCCATGTTAATACGGAATTTTAAATAATTGGTAGTAAGAATATAAAATTTTTGTACGTTTTCTTTAATCGGCGAAAATTCAAATGGAAGATTCACTAGTTACTAGTTTAACTGCAACTAAAAGTGCGAATTAAAATAAAGCGAAGAAATTAATTTTACCAAAAGACGATTTTTATTGAGGGATCCTACAAATCAGTAAATAAATTAATACTCTGGAAAGATGATATAAAGAAGTGAATTTTTCAAAAGGTATATATAATTTTGGATTAATATTACAAATATTTCCCTTTAGGGTTTTTGGAAAATATAGGGATGTAAAATCATTCACCTTGTTATTGATATGTTCGGTAGGGTCGTGAATGATTTTTAACCATTTTTAAAAGTTAAGAAATTTGCATCTCTTGCTAGAGATATTTTTATCCATTTGAAAGAGTGTTCTGAGTGCGTTCTTAGAAAGTGCTAACACTGTTTTTTCGACTCGATGCATTTTGATATCTGATACACGAATAAATGCTATTGAATTGCGTTTTGTCTGAATGTAAAATAAAAGTTTTTGGGAACAAAGAAAATCAACTACACGTTTAAATTTGATTTTGTAGTATTATTTCCACGGAATTTGATTATATTGTTTTAAATTTACCAGAACTACGCTAAAAATGTAGTGTCACACGTCGGCACGCAATATACGTTTATTATAAGAAAATACTCGGAACGCTTTCGCATTTATATATATATATATATATCAAACATATTACTTGGAAGTAATATAAAATAATTTACAACCATAAGGGGATGGAGGACAGAGGGGGGGGCAGTATCTTCCAGGAGAGACGATAACCTCACTGGAATAGTTTTATCACATATTTCGTTTAAATCACAGTGATAAATATTAATCAAGAAATGATATTTTGTTTTTCTTAAATAGAAATCAGATAAAAAATTAAGTGGTTTTCGTTTTCAACACAAAGACAAATTTCTTTTTCACCTGAATTTGAGTATCACTTACAATAGCATTTTACATGCACCTGTGGACTCTGTATATGAAATTGCGACCTCTGGCCGGGCACCACTTTTTTTGTATTTCGATTACTACCAGTCGTCGTTTAGCACCATCTAAAGATATTAAACTATTTATAATAAAAAAAAATCTACAAAATTCATTACAGGATACTAATGCTACTCAAATTGTTTTGAGTAGATAAAGCGTAATTCCAGAAAATTAAAAGACGAACATATCATCTTAAATCCTATTCATTTGAATAATAATATCGATGCATTAAAATTGACAGAAAAATTACTTGGCAATAATTCCGCAGTTAAAATAAGGGAGGGGTGAATGTGCCGTTTGAAAAAATAGTTTTTCTCACCGCAGGACGTCCTTAAGATGACATGAAAAAAAAAAAAAGTTATGAATAACATTGTTTTTATAGTGAATTGAATATTAAAAAAAAAAAAAAAAAACAACAAATTTTTACGGCCAAAAAGGGGGAGTGAATAAACTGAATGAACCGTGAATATTAAAAAACGAATAAAAAAGTCAGAATTAAACTAGTGCAAAGAAACAATTAATAGTGATATTGAACGGTTCAACTTTCGGTACGTAATACATTTTTGGTTGTTAATTAATTTTTCAAATATTCACTGGTGACATTTTTCTAAACATTTCTGTTTAGAAAAACGAGACATAGTAGATGCAACCATGTGAAATGTCTTAAAATATTTAAATTTATTACATACATTTTGTTAATTATTCACATATTGTTATATATATATATATATATTTTACATATCACAATATTATACTTATTAATATATTTATATGATTATAATATTATAATCACTTTTTACGAGAATAATTTGCGATAAGATTTCAAACAATTATTATTATTTTTTATTTTTTTTTAATGAAACAAAGTTTTCGGGACGGCAATTCGAGCTTGGCGATCGCGTGAAAAGTCGTCTACGTCGAGAAAAATGTTACGACGCTATAAAATAATAACAACAAATAATACATTACGACGACGACGTATACTGTTTACATTATTCCGCGTTCATCCTCCCTCCACGGCGCCATCGCCCGGATGACGTTTATCATAAAACAATACGCGTTGTAAAAACCCCGAGACTCCTTCGCTCCGAAACGAACACCGACTCCCCTCGCGCGGTAGTCCCGGAGATAATTTCGAATTCGAATTTAAAATTAATTATTTAAATTAAAAAAACAAAAACGCTCTAATGCGGCGCGAAATGTTATTTCAATTCAAATCGCCGAGTGCACGTATACGTAGAGACGTCTCCGAACGCTTGATATTCGCGTGTCAACAAAACGCACGGCCCCGACCGCCGCTGCACGTGTTTATTCTCAGTATGATTATTATTCCCGAGTACGTGACCGAATTGGCGTTTACGATTGCGTTTTACAAAACGGTTGTTTGTCTTTCGCATAAAAAAAAAAAATATATATATATATTTTCCTATAATAAGCGTCTCCCACAATCTTTTTCGTGCATTATTATCTTTCAGACCATAATACAGTTAGTAGTATGTGATCTAAGATTATTATTGTCATTCCGTGTACTTTAAATACTATTTTCGGTATTTAAACACACGCATTCCTGGACTCACTTCCCATAAATGACAATTCATATTGATTTTTTCCGATTTATTCTGTCGTGGCGTTTCGGTAAAACGATTTGTCTGATTACAAAAATTATTCAAACGACTTTTAGTCGGTAAAAATGAATTTGTAACTTGACCAGAGGGACCTGTCATGATATGGAGTTATCCAGAGAAGGGATTCTGGTCTCGGTGAATAAGTTTTCCGTAGCTGGGGATTAATATATACACACATATTATTAATAATTAAAGTACATTACGGTACCGTGGATTCAAATTCCGTGTCGATAATAATATTGTAACTTTGCATCCGTTCTGGTGGTATTCGTTGAACTACTGTGGTGTGTGTCAGTTAAATATGGGCATAGTCAATAAATGTAGAATGGTTGGTATATATTCTGATATAGGTCAAATCAAAATTGGTTAAGTATTTTATATGTACAAGGACGTAACGGTTGTTACAAATTCATCGTGGAACCTTTATTACAGATTTATGTATCAATATTTTTCTAAAAATTAGATTCTCAGAATGGCTATTTTTAATTTTTTCTAAAACTGTAGTATAGAATTTCAAATTTGAAAATTTGTGACCCGAAAAAAATATAATATATATATATATATATGTATACACGTTATTGCCGTGGCACAATTCTGTAGCAATAATTTTCAAAAAAAAAAAAAGTTAAAAATGATTGATAGAACGAAAGTTATTGCACTTGTCGACTCGTATTGGAACACCTTTTGCACAAACCGAAGCGCTATTCAGAATCGATTTATTGAAGAAATGTTTTATCGTTTTTTTTTTTAACGATTTAACACATCCACCAAATCTCACCCGTGGACCGATAAATACCCGTGGCGCGAAGTATATCGGTTCGCCCCCCCCCCTAGTTTTTCCAGAGGACTCGGCGTCGTGTGCGCGTACGCTTTTCAACTAGTTCCGGGTTGGAGGTGGGGGCGGAATCGTCGCCTAGTAGAACTCGTCGGCGAACACAATGCGACAACAACGACAACACAATGGCAACAATATTATTCGTTCGGGGACACCCCGAAGTCGTTCCGGTCGCGGAAACGTCGTCATCACGTTCTCCTGCGTCCGCGAAAGCAAACAACGACTGAGACAACACGATCTAACCCTAACCTCCCCCCCCCCTCGCGGGTCGGTGTTAGTGCATTTCGACGAGAATTCGCCGTACCGACTTCTTATGTGTTGCTCGTGTGCGCGTATAACACGTTATTTATAAAACAAACACATACTCGTGTTCGCAAGTATATGTGCGTGTGCGTGTGTGTGTGTGTGCGAGAGAAATTTGTATGCGAGAAATTTCCGGTGGCGCGTCTTCGCGTGAAAGCGCGCGCTTAAAATATAATAAAACACGACGACAAAACCGTTGCTCCGGCTGTTGTAGTAGCGGAATGTGTGATTCGCAAACCGAATTACACACTTAAACGCTGTGTTCGTGTGATAATATTTTTGTAGTCGGAGGACGAAGACAAAATAGCGGTTAAAAAAACCGGACATATTTCGCACGACGGGTGGGATTCCCTTGACGTGTGTATTGAATTTTAAAGAAACGATAAATCATTTCTTCGATAAAACCATTCTGAACGAGAGAAGTTAATAATATTAATCGATAAATGAGAGAGAAAAAAATGTTAGAAAAATGTCCATAGTTTTTTTTTTCACATTTTCAAAATCTTTCTTATATCAATTTCTATCTATGTTTAAATTTTCATACAGTTCGGATCAAAAAATGATGGTTTCCGAGTCGTTTTTGTCAAATTTTGGGTAGTTTTTTCCCACAAAAAAAAAAAAAAAAATTGAAGAATTGAGAAATTCAAAAAATGACTTCTCTAAAATACAATCTAGAGGCGAATCCGGTTTCAAAAAGTAACCGATCGAAACTTTTGGACAAGTATTTCCATACGAAAAGTTGTACACAGAAAAAATAAAAACATCATTGTAAAAACAACAGCTTATTTTTCACTTCGTTCAGAATCTAAAAGAAAGAAAAACAGGAAATGTCTCAATTTGTATTATCAAATGTGTGATGTTAACACTGTTATTATTATAACATACTATTCAGCGGCATACATCTGAAACCGCTGTCCTCTATCTTTGCAAAGACGCCATTTTCGTTACAAATAATTTTTTTTCGTGCAATAACGTTTTTTTGTTTACGTTTAAATTGGGACAATTTCTGGGTAAATAATAATAATAATAATAATAATAAAAGCGATTTCTTTCGTTCTATGCAAAAGGTCATATTTTATCGCGATATAAATACAGGTTAAGTGCATTATTGTATTTTTCACGTCAACAAAGCGTATTATCCGTCACTATAATACCCATAACCTATTTAACGCAATGTAAACCGTTGTAAATACACTTCCGGTACTCCAATCGATCTAGTTGCGGTTCACTATCATTGCAAATTATTATTAAAATATTATAATATTCGCTTATTGTTTGCACCGAACCGCGTTGTAAATAAATATCTAATGTTACACGACACTCGTGTGTTTAAGTATAACGTTTTGAAATTTCCATTGGAGCGTTCCGGCGTGTTATCGGGGGGTAAAACAAAAATGGTCTTAATTACGACTCGGGTACCATAGAACGAATACGGAAAACAATACAAACGCAAACGGTGAATTGGAGAAATTCGACCTCTAATACTACAGCAAATAAATAATACCGTTGTTAAGGTACGGAAAATATTGGCATCGACAGACGACGTGTGACGTCTGCGTAATACCAACGCGCCCTATTTACACGGCCACTGCCGTCGATTTGTAAAATTCGAGTTTAAGTACACTTATCGATAACACACGTAAATGACGCTCGAATACTATGCAGCACTCTTAAATAATTGCAATATTACGATAGAGAAGTTATATGGTTTCTACGATTTATTTTGAGCTTCTGTTTTATAGCAAACCTGATTACAAATGTAAATCATAAGCGCCAAAGTTCAAATATTTAATGTTTTTTTTTTTTTGCATATTTTTGTATGTTTTGATAATCTACAATAAATTTCCGAATTTGGTTGTTTATTCGTATAAATTTCATGCATATTTCAACTATTCACTATTTTTGAGAAAGAAAAATCATTCTATTTTCACTTAACTAGATGAATATTGCGTTGTACAGTAAAATATGTGGGTTCGTACATTTTTTGAATGGAGAAAGTTCGTCGTTGAAAAGTTTACCAAAAGATCTGACGGAAATTATTTAAATTTTTTAAAAAGGTACGCGACAATAAAATCTATAGACGCTGAAAAAAGTTTTTCTCTTTTCTAAAACTTTACTGAATGATTATTGGTATAATTATTCGATCTACTTATAGAAATTATTTGGAAAACATAAGTTTTCTAATGCAATAATTTATCAAGTTAGGCAAAATGTAATTTTGAAAATATCTATGTACCTAGTACAATAATACATTTTTATTTGAAAAATAATATAATAATAAGCTTGACAAATTACGTAATTCGAGTACATAAAGATTTAATAATTCATATATTCCAATCAAATTAAGATTAAATATTACTAAAGATCAAATATACGCTTAATTTAATAATAGTTTTACACAAATATACATATTTTGTGCATGTTAATTGATCTGTATTATTTTAATTTTAATTTAATTTTAGATTTTGAATGAAGTGAAGAAGCTAGTGTTTTTACAATGATGTTTATTTATTTATTTTTCTATGTACAACTTTTCGTATAGAAATACTTGTCCAAAAGTTTCGATCAATAACTTTTTGAAACCCCATTTGCCTCTTAATTATTGTACTTTAAAGAGGTCATTTTTTGAATTTCTCAATTCTTCATTTTTTTTTTTAGAAAAAACTACCTAAAATTTGACAAAAACGACTCGGAAACCATCATTTTTTGATCCGAATTTTATAAAAATTTAAACATAGATAGAAAATCCTATAAAAAAGATTTTGGCGCAAGAAAATTTTGAAAATGTGAAAAAAAT
>JAIPRM010004838.1:0-21928 GCA_025469315.1 Stegophylla sp. TES_Ste_2020 | reverse complement strand
ATATTTCAAAAAATTTCCTCAATTTTTCTTTTCCTCCAGAATTGAGCGTCACCCCTACACTGGGTTTATGTCACCCTAAGGTGACATGTCACCCCGGTTGAGAACCACTGTGTTAACAGAACGGAAAAGAAAATAAACATCATTTTAAATACATAAGCTTCTACGCTCCACTCAGAATCTAAAAATAATTTCATTATGAAAAAAATAAAGACCGGTATTGGTGACTAAAACCTATACGGCCCTCCTAGCAAATAAGACGAAAACAACATTTTTTTTTTGATAAGAAGAAAGTATGATTTAGTATACTCTGTATACGTTTCTCTTCATCTCTACCACGATTAAAAATAAGTATCATTAGTTGTGATCTCCATGAAAATGGCACTATCTCAATTTTAGCAAACAAATTTAAATAATTACATTTTATATACATCAATCATTAAATGTATACTAATTTTAAAAACTACAATTGACTCCACCAAAAAATTGTTGTGTAGTGTAGTTACTTTCATATCACGGGGAGGATTGTGTGCCTTCTAGTACCTATTAATAATTTAAAACTGAATTTAAATGTTTTCGAATCTGAGTGGAACGAAGAAGGTAGTTTTTACAGTGATGTTTATTTATAATTTTTTTTTTCTGTTCACTGTTTTTTGTATAGAAATACTTGTCCAAAACTTTCGACCAGAAACTTTTCGAATCAGAATCTACCTTTCTATGGTACTTTAGAATGGTAATTTTTTGAAATTTTCAATAGTTTTTCCAAAATTTAGGTAAAAACTACCTAAAATTTGACAAAAATACCAAAAAGTCTTTTTTTCCTCATCCAACCTTTAACAATATTTAAATATAAACAGACTAATATAATATAAAAATATAAAAGATATTTGGGTGAAAGAAAATTTTCAATATGTGAAAATTAATTATGTTTCAATAATATAGTTAATAACTAAATACATTTTTTTGTAATAGAAGTAAACTTTTAATATTTTTTAAATAAAATTGTCTGGAATAAACTAAAGCTCGGCTCAAAATCGATTTATTGAAGAAATGATTTATCGTATCTATAAAATATAACGTACCCACTAAGTCCCACAAGAGGAGGAAAGAATACTCATAGTATAAACTGTCACATCGCTTTAATAATTTAACATTGTAATTTAAAATACACAAATATTATGTAAATTTTGTAAATATTTCATCAATATTAATAAAAAAATTGAATCGAAAAGGATAATTTTATAAAATATCCATCTTTGGCCGTCTTTACTATCAATTATATATGTTATAACCCAATTATTATGGAAATACTCAAAATATTTAACAGCATATTGAAAATAAATTATATTTCTTGTAAGCTACAAAATACGCCAGAAATTTAAATATAATTTAAAGTCTGCATTACGAATGTATTGTTTTTTTTTTCAAGTCAATATGTCAATTAAATATTTATTTAAACAACAATAAAATATAAAAATTTTTTTTGTTCAGTCATGAGGGAGGGAAAAATATTTAGTTTTATCTCCTGCGCCCTTGAATATTATATTTTTTACGAAGGCCACGTAACATTAAAATTGTGGAATGTGAAATAAAGTAAGAATTAAAATACAATTTTTGATTTTTTCATTAAAACTTTAATAACTGTAATGCGTTTTATGTTTTACTACCTACTATTTTAGTAGACATACGTTAAATGTGGGAATTAATACGTATTAAATCTAGCACATAATTTTACTAAAGATTTAACAAAACATTTTACATTACAATACTAAAGATTTTCAGGAATAAAGGAATTACAACTTTGTGGAATGCATTACCTACCTAATTATTTTACTCGCGGGTCAATAAAAATCTATCGACAATAAATTTATCACTTAATACATTATCAAAATTTTAAAAATTAATATTATTAAAGGATTATTTGGGTTTTGAAATAAACCTACCGAAATGCAAAGTCTTATTTGAAAACATGTATAAGTGTGTAATTTAATTTCTAAACAGACGATTTAATTTTCATAGCAATATACAATACAAACAGACGCACAAAAAACAAGTGTAAACTATTGAATAGACAAAATGTTTACAAAATTTAACTAATCTCACTGAAAAATCAATTTATACTACAAAATTTACAATAAATAATCTAGCCCTGTTACGTTTTATTAATATTTAAAATTCGTTTTGCGTTTGCCTATATAAACTATTTGTAACACAAACGATTTAAGTTTATTATTTATATAATGGTTAAATTAATTTAATTCAGAGTGTAAAAACATTTTTTAATTTTACTATAATACAAAATTATTATTAGCTCTACGATAAACAAGCGAAAGAAAGCCAAATCCTTTAAATGATCACATCAAAATACCTATTACATAAATATATGTATATTATGTAATATATGTAATATGTATGTATATTAAATATTGAACGTGAGTACTTACTGTCAAAATTAAGACTAATTGTTGCATTACTTTCACCCAATTCATTTTTCGCTGTAACTTTATATTTTCCAGCATCTTCGACAGTGACGTTTCTTATTTCTAGAGTTGCTAAATAGGAATGTCCATCTTTATCTACATATTGCTGTAGAAAAAAAAATATAACGTAAATAAGTTGTCTAGTCATGTCTATTCACCTTCAATTACAATATGATAAAAGCAGGTAAAATTTTTTAAATATTTAACAATAAATATCTACAATACTGTTTTAACTTTCAAACACATAGATTTAAAAGAATCGGTTGGTGATGCCAAAATATATGTCTCTGAAAAATTGTTCTCTCTACGGAGCATACATTTTTGATTTTTTTATTCGAAAACAACTGCAAACGAGTAAATGTCTGAATAGAATTTAAAATTATTTTCAATAAACATAAAAAAAATTTTAAAATATCTATTTCACAAAATCTCAGAGAGGTTTTGGAGAAAAGGTTCAAGTTTCATTCATAGTTTATTTTTACTTTATCATAATGAAGTACGTGTACCTGTAAGCATTATTGTGAAAATTAAGATTATTGTATAAACGAAATAATTTGTTAAATTAGTTAAATCAGTCGCTATTTCCACATCTAGTAGAAAAAAAACTAAATGAGTTTTCACGAAACAGAAGTATGGAATAGAAAACTATTTTTGATAACGTTGTAGTTAACACAATACGTTAATTTACGTTGGGTCGGAGTTGAAATCACGTGGGAAATACACCACATAGGTACGGTAAATGATATACGAGTTCTACTATATCAATAATAACGTTTATCATTACCAAGTTATAATTACATTTTAACCTATGCAAAGATATGTTAACATAATTCTAGTAGTATGGTTTATTATATTAATTCATTCTTAATTTAAAACATTCATTTTCAATATTAAATTTTAAATTTAATATTTTTTTCATAAATTCATTATCATCAGTATAGGTTAAATATGTTTAAAAAATGTGTACTTAGCACCTTGGATGTGTAATTTTAGGTAAAACTAACAAATTTCGTCAAAACTCGAACTTAAAACAGCTATAGAGAAAAAAGTTGACTTACAATTTTCAAGATTTTTTCAGGCTAATTAGACATATATGTAATTAATATTATAATACATTTTCAAGTCTAAATATCAAGAATTAAATTTTTTTATTACATAAAAACTAACAAAAACCGAGAAATTTCTAAAATTTTAAAAATAATGTACTTTACTCAAAATTTATCAAATGTTTTTGAAATTTTCATGAAGTATTCTTTTGACCTTGTTTAGTAGTTGCTAAAAGTTTCATGTTTAAACCTTCATTATTTTTTAAGTAATGTTAAAAAACTATTTTCAATTTTATGAGAATTCCGGTAATAGTATATTTTGATGTTTTTTGTAAATTTTTCGACAGATTTTCCTCGTTTTTAGAAAAAATATTGAAAAATTTAAAAAATGATTTTTTTAAAGTACCATCTGGGAGTGATTTTGGATCTATAGACATACTGAAACCCTAAAATCTCTCTTGTGTACCCACTTAAATGTATTCTATAGCTAAACGATAAGGACAAGTTTGATTATCACTAAGAGAGAAGAGGGAAGTAAAATCTAGGAGCTAGTATTATTTTAAATCAAACGTAGAAAATTCTAATTGATATAATTATATAACGTTTCTGCGCTCATAAATAGATAAAATAAGCCGCAAGTTTACCCCTTCTCTGGCTACCTTACTGTATGAAGCCTATGTCCAGGGCTGTGGATATTGTGGAAACGATTAAAGGTGAGTAGAAGCATAGCGAAGACTATTTGTCATTAAAATGTATCAAAGACCGCGTCAGTTAATCAATATGCCAACATTCACCAATAATTTTGGTGTACGTTGACATTCAGCGGTGACTGTCAGCATTCGCCAATCCACAGTAACATACAAAATTTAATAAATAATCGTGAGTAATTAAAATTTCTGAAATTCTGAAATGAAATAAATTGATTATTTATTAAGATTATAAAAAATATTAAAATGATAATATGCACAACGACAAAATATGCCTCAGCCTCAATCTTTCAAATATGCATTTATAGGCCAAAAAAAGTTTTTAACTATGAAATCGATTCGGTTGAAAATGCCGTCATTTCAAATCCTCATTACAGTATAAACATGCTGAACATGCATTATGTATATAATTTTGGTCTCTTCTAATTATAGAACTGATCATAAAACGTTACACTAGTTTATTTATTTTACGAAGAACGCCCATGTAGTAAATAACGTTATTTATTTATTTCTTTTTTTTGTCATCAGTTAATTCACTACAGCTGTTTAGGTAGTTTAGAGGACTTGATTCTATATAAATATCGACATAACGTTTTAATCAATAAATTTAAATTCATGTATAAATTCCATTTGTTTTTGACGAAAATAACCAGTTTTAAAATAGTATACTATCCATATTATAATTTACATTATGGGTACAGCTAAAGGAGGCTTTCCTTTGTTTTGACTATATCCGCTTTAGATTCTGAGCGGGGCGAAGAAATTGTTAGTTTTAAAAATCAGTGTGATTTTTATTTCCGTACACATGTAACCACGAATTTAGGTAGAAATACTAATTCAAGAGTTTCGATCAGAAACTCTATCGATCAGAATTATCGTCTTGTTGATACTTTTGAGAGGTTATTTTTTTTTAATTATCAGTACTTTTTCTAAGCGTGCAAAATCTATTCGAAAATTCACAAAAAAAAAAAATACGTCATAACCTGAATTTTCATATATTCGATTTTAGATTTTTAACTTCGAAAATAATAGAGCTAGAAAGTTGAAACTTTCACCAACTACTAAAAATAGTCGCGTGCATACCTCATAAAATTTTAAAAACATTCGACTAATTTTAAAGTATTATGCTGAAATTGGTAATTTCTCGTTTTTTGTAAGTTTTTATTCTATAAAATTTTAATGACTGGATATTAAGACCTAAAAATTTAATGCAAACATACCCATACGTATGACCAATGGTACTGAAAAATTCTCAAAAATCGTAAAAAAAGTTTTTTTTATAACTATTTAAAGTTAGCATTTTGACAGAATTCATTAATTTTATATAAATTTACTGCACACTTCAACGCAAATAAAAAAAATTGGCTCAATTGATCTTTACGAAATTTACTACATAGATGGAGAATTCATGAAATACATTTTGAATATTTTAAAGGAAGAACATTTTTTATGGACGAATAATCAAAAATTGTACAAGGTTTTGACTGAAAAAAATCGGAAAAAGCATGGAAAATTTACTATAAATATTAAATACTAGAAATAATTCACCATAAATATATTGAACATGGATAACTTAATTCAAAATAATAATTTATATTTTACTATTACTATTACTGGACATTTGAAAAAAAAAATAATGGATTTTATTCGAATATATTATTGAAAAATTAATGTGAAATCTACAAATAGTTCAAAACCCACATAATCTCATAAAAACACAAATATACCAATTACAGAAGGTTGATGATTTATGAGTTTTTTATAAAAATAGATTTTTATTGCTTTTTCATTTTTAAAAAGACATTTATTACTTCACAAACACACAAATATACACACCGCCAAGAGTTTACCACCTAAGGAGCAAAGAATACCTCAATGTACAAGGTACGTCCTTTTTTAATTTTAAATGTAAAGGTGCGTTTTTTCTAACTATATTCTTACGTAGAACGTAGATGAGAGTAGTTATGAATTATTTAAGATAATTTATCTCTCAAAGAAAGTGACTCTAGTTTTGTCTATGTACTGCAATCGAATAATTACATTGTAGATATGTATAGTTCTCTTTATTTGTCACTGTTGGCAAGAGAGAGAGAAGCCAGGGACAAAAAGTCCTAATAATAATAATCGATATTTATACCTTATGCCTAGGAGAATCGATCACTGGCTTTCCGCCGTGGATCCATACAATTGTCGGCTTTGGATCAGCTTGAATAATACATTCGAACAAAAGTCTCTTGCCATCATCTTCTTGTTTGATAGACGGTTTCTTTGAAAATGTCGGTGCCAATCCATCAATTTGTCTAAAAAAATATACACGTTTAAAAAACACTCTTAACACCATAATGAAGTTGTAAAACGTTATGCTTTTAAACGTCATTAATTTACAAATATTTTCTCCGAGAACTTAGTATTATTTTTATAAATTAAGATTCACTCACTTTTCGTGTGGTTCGTCAACCGCTAAAACAAAAAATAAAATTTCGAACAGTTAATTTCAGTAGATAGTTATGTTAGCTTATGATTAGTCAATAAATAAAATTGCATGTAAGTATTGATCATTGATTTGTCATTTCAAAAATAAGGACAAAATATCGTCTGGAGACCAAAAAGCACTCCGAGAGTTTCATCCAAGCATAGGTACACAGATAAAAATTAATGTAATTCAATGGACTGGTCATTATTTGGTTTTTCAAGAATTTTTCTATGAAATCGCATATAATCACCTTCAAATTGTTTAAAAACAGTAAAGTGTATAGATCATCTTATTATCTGAAAGCCAAATTTTTTTTAAAAAGAAAATTTTTAAATATCTACATCAATTTTTCTACCCATTAATAGTGTATTTGCATCATTTAATTATATCGATTAATTTGGTACCTACACTCAAGAAATATAACAGTCAGTCAAACCTTATTATTTTTATTTGTAAATAGGTAGTTTTTAATTTATCTATTTATCTTTTTAAATCATTTACTCATTGAATTCTTAATTATGTACTATAATAATTAAATGTTCATTTCGTCATAAATAGTTAAAATATAATGAATCTATGTTAAATCGAAAAAATCAGTCACATAACGATACAAGTATTGAGGTTTCACTTAGGAAAATCTTGCTACTGGGAAATTTAAAAATTGTGACTTAAGACTGAATACGGAAAAAATAATAATTCTGAAATTTACACATTATATTAATTATACATTATACGTTTTATAATAATAACTGTAAAAGCTCATTAAAATATAACTATGATTTTAATAAAATAAACTTGATTTTTATTTTAGTAAAATTTATTTGCGCATATGGAATGTTTGTTTTTGCGCTTTAGGTCGCGTTTGGGTTAGAATTTGCACTTATGGGTTACAGCCCCTTCGCACCTCGGGCGAGATACTCAACTTATAAAGGGTTTATTGAATTTTAAATAAACAATAAATCATTTCATGAGTTAAACGATTCTGAGCGGAGATTCAACTAATACACAATAATAATTATCAGTTTCGAAGAATTGAACTAAAAATAATTTTGTTATAAACAATATACGGAAAACAAAAATTTATTTTCATATATTATTCACATACACTTAATGAATATTCCATAAATAATTTCAAATTACAATAAAATATAAACACCATAATAAAATGAAAAATAAAATAAACCGGCTTCAATTATCGTAAATCAACATTTATGCACTAGGTATTACATAATTTGTACTGATGTTTATCGAGGCACCTCTGGTCAGTCATGGTTGAAAAAAAATGTAAAATATTTAATTAACCGGGTAAGATTTGAACCATGTACCGTCGCATGATGTCTTAACCCTTGCGCCACAATAACATTGAAAACCGTTGATTTAGTAGGTATTTAATAAAATTAACAAAAATATTGAATTTGTTGAAACTATTGATACACATAGATTTTAATTCACACCATCGTATTTAACGTCGTAAAATACATAAAATGGCGATTAATTAAACATTATCAACTTTCTTGAGTTCTTATAAACTAAAAATATCTCATAATATATTTTGTCTATACTTTTTCCGATTTTTTTTTCAATCAAACCCTTGTAAAATGTTTACTTCTTTGTTGGTAAGAAATTTTATTGCACTAAAATATTTTCAATGAAATTCCCTATCTAGGTGCCAAGTTTCAAAAGAAACCGTTGAACCAATTTTCTTTTATATACGTTAAAGTGTGTAATTTTAGGTAAAACTAAAGAATCACCTCAAAATTCTAACTTCAAACGGTTATAAAAAAAAAAGGTTGAGTTACGATTTTCGAGATTTTTTCAAGTCAATTAGACATATATGTATGTGAGATCATATTAAATTTTCAAGTCTTAATATCAAAAATTAAAAATTTTATTACATATATACTAACAAAAAACGAGAAATTTTCAAAATTTTCAAAATGCTCTGCTTTAATCAAAATCTATCAAATCTTTTTGAAAATGTTATGAAATGTTTTCGTAGGCATTTTTAGAAGTTGGTGAAAATTTTAAGTTTCTAGTTTTTTAAGTTATGTTAAAAAGCAATTTTCAATTTTACGGAAATTCTAGTAATTGCATATTTTGCTTTTTTGGTCAAATTTTCCACAGATTTCTCACGTTTTTGGAAAAAGTATTGAGAAATTTGAAAAATGACCTCTTTAAAGTACCATCTGGGTGTGATTTCGGATCTATAAAGATACTGATTAATATTTTGGACAAGTATTTCTATACGAAAAAGTGTTCACAAAGAGATAAAATAATAAACATCATTATAAAATCATAAGCTTCATCTACGCTACTGTTCAAAATCTAAAAATTAATCGAACAAAAACTGTGCCTTGAAATAGCTTTCTTTTTACATCAAATAAATACATTCTTTTAACATCAAATATATGCAGCACCATATCAAAATAATGCTGTTACTATTTAACATAGAGTATTCGCATTATTATAAAGCAAAAATTATAGTTACTATCGATTTTTGTATGCATTAACTATTTCCTAAAAATCGATAAAAACATAATGAAGAATTCTGAAATAAAATTAAATTAGCTTAATCTGTGTAGACCTTCGAGAAAGTATAACCGTTTTGAAACAATGTCGTTTACCTACTTTATAATGTATAATTTAATATCAATAGTATTGAGAAAAATCAAGTGGTAAATTTAACTAAATTTCATTGATCGATATCATTATTATATCATTCCAATAGTTTTATATTCACTTTGATCATATCGCGTGGAAATATTATTTTTCCCCCGTCGCTAAGTATTCTTATATTTTTTAGCAATGTTCTTTAAATGCAAATCTCATTAGTAGAAACGTTTGGTGACAGAACTCTTTATCTATATTTAGGAGAATACGAGTGCATTGCCAAATTTAACCCACTCAACTGTTCTCACTGGACCACTGAGTATTTTTACATAGACGTAGTGCCAACATCATAAATGTTAACGAACTTGAGAAGAAAAGGTAGAAAGACAACTTTTTTTAAATATTATATAATCAATTTTATTATGTAAACGTATCAATTGCTTTTGCGACTTGACTTTATATAAATTTAGAAACAAATAATTTCACGTCAATAAGAAATAGTAGTTCTTAATATTGTTATTTTTGAGGATGTAAAATATTTAATTGTTTAACGCCTATTGATTATACGCGTTCAATTACGATTATTGTTGATAAAGTGATTTTTTTTTTTTGTACACAATTTTATCCTTTCGTACACATCTTTCAATTTATATTTAATGTCATATATTTAGAAACACCTGTACCTAAAAATATGTTGCGTTAGTTATTCTTGTAACCATTTTTCAACTCAATAAAAAAAAAAAAAATACTTTTACAATGACGAGTTATTACATATTTTGGACACGATAATTATTTTATGAGATTAGTGAATACGAATTTAGTGAATTAAAATTGCGAATTAATATATGTGTATAATAATAATACTTACGAAATTTGCCTAAGACATGTTATTTATTTTAATCTATTATATATTCTTTAATAAATTAAGTTCATGATGTTATTTTAATTTGAATGTAGTGCCCTATTTCATAAATTTTAAACTGGTAAAATGGTAAAATTGAATCGTCAATAATGCAAACTTCAAACATCGTCAACGATTTAACGATTTTCCTCCGAGGGCTCAGTTTTAAATACTTTAACCAAACAACACGAACATCATTGATTGCTAGAGCAGAATTGTTTTAACGATTTTAATGAATTGTTTTAATTATGTGTCTGTACGTGTTATCGCGTATCTGATATCTGATGAAAACTCATATGTTTCAAAAAAACAAAAGAATGCCTATTAATTAATTTAGCACTCAAATCATATAGCAAATGTGTCAACTTAAACACTGGAGCCAACACAGTTTGAAGAAATTTCTACAACGCCCTTAAATATTGACTTTTGAACGCACATACATTTCCTGTTTCAACTAATTAATTACTTATTTTATTTCAATCGAACAAGACCTCATCACAAGATATAAATATAGGTCCATAATGAATAATTAGATAATTAACAATGATCGAGTTTTGAAGTAAGTAGACACACTAAAAATTATTATTGATTATGAAACGATTTATTACAAGCGATTTAAAATAGAGACTTAAACAAATCGATTTGTAATGAATTTACATTATGTTTTCATTAACTTAATAATTTCCGAAAGATAATAATTGTGTGTCATGATGGAAAATCAAGAAAACGCATTTTAACTGTTCATAATTTTAAATAAAAAGTTCATTAAACATATGAATAGTACCACGTTACTCAACGGATCAAGTATTCCAATAATCTCAAGATTTTTTGCTGTATACTGAATCTTATAATCATAATAATAAGATATAATAGAATAATAGAGATGACACAGATTTTTCTTCTAAAATATTAATCTATAGGTTTAAAAAACAAAGATCAATACTCGTTAATAATTTAGTATAAGTGTAAAGTGATCTGTAAATAATTATAAATTAAAATTGAAATTCACTGAGTTCACTTTACTATTTAGTTTATTAGTCATGTTCACAATTTTTGTATTTTAGATTCTGAGTAAAACGAATTACAATAATGTTTATATTCTGTCTGCGAACGCATTTTCGTATAGAAGTACTTAATCGAAAAATTAAATAGGCAACTTTTAAAATCAAAATCTGGCTTTAAATGGTACTTAAGTGAGATTATTTTTCGAAATACTGAGCAGTTTTTTCAAAATTTGAGAAAATCTACCCAACATTTAACAAATACTTCTTTTATCCAAACTTTATGAAAATTTAGTAGAGTAAGACATGAAGAAAATGTTGGTCAAAAATATTTAATACGTGTAATTTTATTTATTTATTTTTATATATCTTTCTATCACTTTTGTTTTTCATCAAACAATTTATTTTCTGTTCTTAGTTTTTTTGCCAATTCAAAGTTTCTAACACTTGTCTCGTGAAAAAAAAATCTTGTTCTCCTTTTCTATAAAATTACCAATTATTATTGTGGATCAACAGAAGTTCCACTCAGAATTATTTTATTGAAGAAATTGATTCTTTAAAACTCAACAGACGCACCAAGAATATCCCGCCACTCAAGAAGCGAAGAATACCACAATCCGAAACACATCCTACTTTTTGTTATTTATATATTTTTTTTATGTATTCAATTTTTGTATAATTTATTTGTTTTTTAATTTCTTTGTGTAACCTGAAGCTTAGACTGAAATATGTAATTTTCACATATTTACATAATTATCTGGATATTAAGAATTTTCATTGTATTTTAATCATTTACAATAAATTATGGATTTAAAAATTTAAAGATGTACTGACTGTTGTTTAAACGTGCTGTGTACCAGTGTACATTATTCTATCAGGTACATATTAAAGTAATATTAATGTTTTCATTTGACCATACGAAATAAAGATATATTTTGTTCAAAACGTACAAAGCGGTGACGCCGATATAGGTAAGAATCATTTGCTTAATTCTAAAATATTTATCATAAAACTTGAAATGTTTTGTTTAAAAAAAATTAAAAATCGTTCGTTTCCGATTGAAGATCATTATTACGTTTTGAAAATACTAAAAATTAAATCAAAATGTGTAAGTTACTCACGGCTGAAATTCAAATTGATCGATGCCGCCACTTCACCCATTTTGTTTTTAGCCTTAACCTTATAAAGGCCGGCGTCCATCTCGACCACATCGTCCAGCTCGAGGATTACAACATACGTGTTGGTAGCCACCGCTTGGATCTTCATGACGGTCCTGTGGTCTTCGGCCAATTGGGTCTCGCCCCGGAACCACGTGATTTCTGGTTTGGGACATCCCAACAAACGGCATTCGAATATCAATCGGTTGCCTTCGTCTTCTTGCCTCAGTTGTGGCTTTTGCGTGAAGCTAGGAGCAAAGTCTTCGGCTACGCCCATTGTTGTTGCGCGCTAGCCGGCAATCGTTGCTCAGTAGTGATGAAAAAAAATTCTGTCGTTTTGCGTTCTCTAGCACGCAGAGGTTGTTCACTTGTCGATTTAACAATTTAACAACATCCTTCGGCCTTTATAAGGAATTCTGCATAATAACTTTCTGGAAAAAAATAAAAAGTAAACGTGAATTAACAATAACCTGAGTTTGGACGAATTAAATTATTACAAATTTACGAAATTAAGATATTTTTACAATTAAATGAGGTACTTAAAATTTTACGATAACACTTGTAATGCGCTTTATTTAGTTACGTTTTCATAATTAATTCTTTTGGTTTTGTTTTTTGTATCAATGATATCACATTATTAGTATAATTACTGCACAGGATGAATCCATAGAATCAACGCTAGGTAGCATACTTTCGATTGCCTAAAAAATAACTTGCACACTGACTATGACCTAAGTGCGGTGAAAATATTTTATCGTTCTGAAGTATTGAAAAAAATTGTATGATCTAAGTATAAAATATTTTATACATTAAGATTCGATGGGTAATCGACTGTTAATACATTAATAATGCGTTCGATTGTAGTTCATAATATAATTAAAGCGTTTAAGGAAAATATTATATTTCATAGTAATTTAAACGATAAAATGATTTTCAATTTTTACAAAAATATCTACTTTTAATTTTCTAAGAAATGACATAAAATTAAATTTAGAAAACAGAAAAGCACTATTGAACATTCACTCGTTTTCGTTCATTCGATTCATTGTAAGTATTATCGAATAGAAATCAAATTTTCAAACTTTATGTTGTTTTATGTTGAGCTATATATTGTTATCGATAGTTAAATCAATTTCTGAAATTAGAACACTAGTGAAATAAATGTATGTCTATTGCATATTATACTAAAACACATTAATAAAAAGTTAAAATAAAAATAAAAATAATCGTAATTTATAACACAAACCAAATCCAAACTAACCTAACGTATGTTACATTAAATTTAACATATTTTAAGTATATAAATGTGTTAAATGGTAATTTATTTATAAATTGCATGTATAATTTAGTGTGAAAAAAAATGTATATTATTAATTTTTGTGCCAGAAAATAAAAATATGTACAGAAGTATAAAAGCTGAGAAATTTAATCCTTGTTTAAAATCTAAAATTAATTTATTGTGTGTTAAACTCGTAGTATATGAAATTCGATTAGTGCAGCTATAATATGAATAATAATTATGAGAACGTACAGATACAACTGAATAATAATTGTTAGTAATTATTTATTATAATATATTATTATCTCTAAGTACTTATGGTGCATAAAGATGAAGATGCGTGTCCTAACACTCTACTAGAAATACGTGTAGTTAACGTATTGCACATTTGCACAGTTATGTACCGTTTCGTTATACAACAGCGTGTTTTAGGGAGGAGCAACTGGGAATTCGGCCAGCCACCCCTTCCTCGCCCTAAGAGCTTTTTTTATAACACTGCATATCACATAGAGTAGGTATAGAGATACATTGTGCATACTCATTATTAACACATTTTTTTTTTTAATTTTAATTTCAATTAGTAAGATAGCATATTTATTATTTATATTGGTAACAACATATTTTTTACTAGCCATACCTGCAACTTGGACAATTATAAAAGATATTCTAATAACAACGTAACAGTTTATTACTAGTAGAAAAGGAAACAAAATTCAAAATCCATAGTTATTGACTACTAAGAATATTTTATTAGTTTGACACAATAATACATATCACAACGTTAAGTTTATGAGAGTTTAAAAATGAAAATGTATGAAATAATCAATATATCCAACACGGTATTACTACATGGTATAATATTAAAATAAATATAATTAATAGTTTACAAACGTTTTACACCTCACACGTTTAAAAAAAAAAAATTTTGCACCAAAACATATGCAGTTGAAGTCAGAATATTTAATATACTAAAGTTATAACAGAATATTTAGCAGCAGAAGTCGGTATATTTGTATAACGTTCGTACGATTCTATATTAAAATAATATTTTGTTTAAAATGATAGGAATCTGATTTTCGCGTGTAACGCAATGAACGTAATTTTTGCAGAAAATATGTTTTATTTAGATAAAACATCTAAGGATAATAATTAGCAAAAATAAGTAAATAAAGTGGGAAAATGGCCAATAGAAAAGATCTATAACTTATTTGTGTTTAAAAACTGAATATATGTATATACATATATATTGTATGTATGGATAACAGAAAAACATGAATTTTAATTAGGCAAGCTGTTACATTAAATGAAACCATGTTCAAATATAACTTACTAACCTATTTCAATAAATTATAAACGCATCTTCAGATACCTATTTGAGTTTTACAAATATTATTTTTAATTTATAGTAGTTTCAATCGTGTAATTGTGTATGTTTTGTACTCTAAATGAGAGCTCATTATTTTCTTACACTTATGTACATTTTATTTCATTTGAATAATTCGAATTACAGAAAATATGTATTTATAGTTAAGAAACTTTACAGTTGAGAAACCATCAATAATTACAAATCTATTTTATAATTAAATGTTCGAACAATTATTGTTACATGAAACTAACTATAAATATTATCATTAGAAGAAAATAACTAAATGTATCTCGTTCTGATTCTCTAAATATTTTTTAAATGAGTACAATAACAATAATAATTTGTCTTATTATTAATTATCGAATGTCTAACTTTAAAATATTCACTACGATCGTTACTCATTACATTATGTAACACATCTCGTTGAATACGATTATGGAAAATCTTACTGCTGTAGGCACTTTTGGATAGAAGCATAGAGAATAAATTCAAACATTTTATTTTTTATAACTAAAAATTAGCTACTATTGATCAAATTAATTTCTCATTTACTCGCATACAAAATGTAAATAAACCATAGTTTTCAATTCATACACTGATTAAAATCATTAGGCATATTTAATTATTTATAATTTAAACCTGTATAATCTATAATCGTATTTTTGTCAAATATTTCATAAATTGTTTTATTTATATACGAAATTTCCTAATCCGTTAGCAAATGTTATAAAAACCATTTATTCACAAAACGACACGTTCAACAGACGTGTTACCGATTCGTATTAAACGAAATGTTTTCTATATGACAATATTTATCAAACTCACTAGTGTTGTTTTTATAGGTACCCGATCGAAACTTTTCTTTGAATAACAATTTTCACGATATATGGTAAAACTTATAACAACTACAAAGTAATATCAAAAATATATGGCCAACATTGGACTGAGTTCTCTTATAGCGTGTTAATACGACAAATCTGTACTCTTTTTTTTTTTCGGTGGAGAACAATGTATAATAATATATATAATATTAAAGCCACGTATGTGTACGTTTATAATATACACTCATTTCACTTTAACGTTCATTTGGGCTGGCTCGGCGAAGGTTAATATTAGAAAATATGTACCTTCACTATAATTAGCATTTTGGACGAGCTATAACTATAGCAGTGCGTGATAAACGAAATAGTTACATAAAAATATAGATTTGATCTAATCATTTGTCGGAAAAAGTATCTACACACAATTAAATATCATGAAATAATACAATTATTAATATTTATTATTTAATTTTATTTATTTATTTATTATTATTATTATTATTTCGTACAGAATAATTTAGTGCTCAAATTATTATTTTGCGTCCACTTATTTATACACACATACTCGTAATAATTATTGTATCATAAGCATGCACGCGCATGTACCTACATAAAATTATTATGTATTATTATGCTAATTCGATCGACGTTCCTACCTATACCTATACTGAATCGTCTGCGAAACGTGTGTCTCTAAGTATACAACAGATTCACGTATTATTTTGCAACTGCTTCAATAAAATCGTTGAAATGTAATAATAATTAACAATGCATTATGATTTGTGAATACGCGCAAGTGTATATTTTATACATGAATACGGGCGCGAACGCGAGCTAGTGTGGGTGATTTCATTAACGCGTTTACAACAGTGTCGACAGCATAGGTGTCTAAATAATTTATTGATCATTGTTCTGATCATCTAATAATGAAAACGTGAAATGACGACGCATATAACTACTGATCGTTGGTAGTATTTAAATGAAGTTGTAATCATGAATTCGCAAGTAAGTTGTAATCATAAACGAACCTTAAAAATTATGTTATTACGTCTATTATATTCGAGAATCGTTGATGTATAATTTTGTTTATTAGCAAAAGAAAAAAAAACAATTAACGTAAATTTAATTAAAATATCGAGGAAAGAAGTTTAAATATCGACTGGGATCACATTGAAAAACATACCTAGTTAGTTAGTTGTCGATATTATTATAAATATGTGAACGCTTTTTAAATAATCAAATATTTTTTTTATTTTTTTATGCGTTTAGCTATTTTACGTGAAGCAGATATTAATGAAATATTTATTATTATCTATTTAAACTGTAATCTATTTTTGTTTCGTATAAACGGCAAAGGCATTTTGAAATGTTCAGTAAGAATTTCACTTGGACGGACAAATTTTCAAAGTAAATAAAATAATTACGAATCGATTTTTTTTACTTTTTAGCCCAAAGAAGTAAAATGAAATAAGTAAAATACTAAAATATCATCACTATCTCATTATCAAAAGAAACAGTCAAACTTTAGTCTATTTATTGAATACACCAATTCAGGTAGGTAGTCGGTTCTAGATAAAATTCATGGTCCTATCAACAATACAATTTTCGAATGTTTCCTATCAAAGAAGATTTTATTTCTAAACATAAAATTAAACAAAATAATTTTAAATTGGTACTACCAACAATCGTTCATTATTATACAAATTTAAAAGATATCTATACTTCACAATGTACATATGTAAAACACACCGTAAACAACTTTATCGTAAGTACAGCATTGACAAATTAATTTTTTAATCGTTTTGTGTTGTGAGTCATTACTTAATACATTACACAAATTTATAGAAGAAAAGAAATGTAACGTTTTTAGAAAAAAGATTTTAATTATAATCAGAAATTTAAATAGAATTATTCTTTTATATTTAATTCCGTATTAAACAACGTTTGTATCTATCCAAAGTCTACTCATTTCCTTGATGTTAATAAAATTATATAATTGTTAAACAATCACAATTAAATGTATTGATTTTTCAGCGTACAGCTGTAGCAATGTTATGAAGTTGATATAAATAAATCAATAAAACTTTAAAGATCGCCGTATAAATGAAATAACCAAAAAACGAAACTGGCAATACCGATTTCCGATAATATTTCTGTAATAGACAAAATAATTCAAAATATTCGTTTTGTACATAAAAATGAGCACAAAAATTATCCATATGCAATAAAGATAATATAATAAATACAGATACCTAATTGTTATATCTGTGTGTGTGTGTGTGTGTGTGTGTGTGTGCGTGTGTACGACGTGTACGTGTGTATTATTATATATTATAAAATTTATGTATATATAATTATATATAAATATAGATACTGTCCATGATGACAACTGTATAATATAATTACATTATAAATGATCTTATTAGAATAAATTTTATTTCATGCATTTCAAATGCAAATCAAGTCTAATGAAAATACTTGAAATACATAAAAATAATTATTTAATAATTAAAAAAAAAAAAACTAAACATCACATTAACAGATAGATGCCTATTGTATTTTCAGTAATGTACCTAAATACTATTTAACAATATCCTCGGGAAACCCGAAAAGACAACCAGACTGCTTAATACATAATATTTTAAGCACTGGTATGGATTTTGAAATAAAATATTTGAATTTGTTGAGTGTCACTAGAGTTATTTAAAATAGAATGTCTACTTGTGGGAATTGGACCAAAACCAATATGGCGCGAGTGGACATAAAAATAAAGATGACTAATAATATTTACACTAATTTAGGGCGTGGACACTGTCCAAAATATCTTATTTTATGCAATCGTACACTCGATGTGATTATGCTATTAATTAAAATTGATCATATCACCATTAACCTCACGTGCATTTATGATTGGACGACCGGATTCCATCAAAGATAAAATCATAAAACTCAAGGGGAGATTGGATGTTGAGAGAAAATTACGATATCAGTTTATTTTTAAACATAATTATATATTAAGTTGCAATAAAAAAATAACTTCAACGTAAAACGAATATCTTTGCGACGGTTAAAAAAAGGTTAAATAAATACCAATTTTTTTTTTAGCTTTGAGTTATGCATTTGTTTATTTTTGTTTGCGTAAGAATATATAAAGCATAAGATGACATTTATTTTTACGGATTGACGTGAAGATTAAGATTAAATGTTTTCTATAAAATATTAAAAACGTTATTAAAAATTATTTTTCGTCATTACTTTTGTGCTTCGAAATGATACAATAAATTGTATAGATACATATTTAGCTATGAGTAAAACAAAAATATTTGAACTAATGTAAAACATATAAAAGAAATAACTAAAAGTGAAACCGACGTAAGAAAACAAAGTAAATATTGTTTATAAAAATTTAAGGCACAGACTAAAAAAAAAAAAAAAAACAACTAATTTCATATAAAAAGCATAAAATTAATTTGCATTTACTACTAAACTGTCATTCAAATAACAAATGCTATAACTTATTGTATCAGATGTTTTCAATACGACTACACATATTTTATATTTGATTTTGAACAATCAATAAAGTGTAAAAAAAAATTAATACTGTATTTGCAATAAAAAATACTTAAGTAAAATTGATGTAAGCACATAAAATATATGTGAAATAAATAATTATTACTGTAGTATTTAAAAATTTTAAAACTGTATGTGTACTTTCTCTCTAAAAAATAATATTAGTTTTCAATAGAAATTACATCAAACAATTGATTATTAATCATAATTTCAGTACGACATAATTTGCCGCTCGATCGTCTAACACAAATTATTTCCTATTCGATTTGCGGTGCACAAATTGTTTTGCTTGAATATTATTTAAATATTTTTCGATTAAAAAAAAAAAATGGATCGAAGAAGTAAATAAAATTAAAAATCAAAAAGGGTTTTAATAAGTATCTGGGTAAAAAATAAAAAATAATATAAACTTACCTTCGAATAAGTCGCTCCATTATAAAAAAATCACTTAACACAGCACATGACCACAACTCAGCGAGCACTAACAACGTTCATTCCTTAGTTCTTCCTCGAGAGATATTTTTAGCGTGCGGATCTATTGAGAGAAACGTGATGCGGCCACAAATATTAAAAGAAAAAAAAAGAATAGAACACATATTTCTGACGTCAGAAGTATTAACTAAATTGTTAAGACGACAGCATTTTAGATTTGACATCTCGTACATAATAATAGCATTTTTTCAATCATTTGTTGATTGGCTTACATACTTGTGTGAATATAAATATATATATTTATATAATATATAAATTCGATGAGCCAAATTTAAATAAGCGCAATGACCAACCAACGTAAACAATGGGATTTGATAGACAGCTTTTGGATTAAGAACAAGAAATAATTAATCGGCAATTTTCTATCAATGAATGATAACGTCGAGCCAAAAAACAATATTAATCATACAGGTAAATCGAAATAATCGAATATCCCAAACTGAGTTCATGATGCTACCAATTGTGCAATAAACACAGTAACAAAACACGACTAACACATTAGCAGAAAATATGTATTGTTCTGAAGTTTCTAATTTATTATGATTAGAAACATCTTTAATTAGATTTATTTACATTGAATTCCACTGTACAGAAGATAGGTCCTACTTATTAATTATAACACAAAGTCTTTATGATAATTTTTCATTTTATTTTTTTCATACATTAATATTTAGCATAATAATTATACACTTAAGCGTGTATTAAATTGAGTTTGACTTCAAATGAATAATTCGTCAACTTGCTAAATCGATATAGTCAGACGTGGGCAGTATTTCAAATACGATTGTATCATGTATTTAGTATTTACTGAGTGTTCTTCTAAAGTATTTTGTGTCTTGTATTCAAATACCATTTTTATTTTAATGTATTTAGTAAACGTTTAGCAACATTAATAGATCAAAAAGAGATTACTTTTTAAAATTCTTAACGGTTTTCCGAAAACAAGAATAAACTATCTCAAATTTGAGTACATTTTTATAAATATACCGAAAACTAGGTTTTCTTGAAATTTATTTTAGTAATTTAGTCACAGTCCCAAAAAAATAGTACCAGAAACTTGAAATTGTCACTCACTATAAACAACGGCGTAATTCTGGCTGAAATATTTTGTAAAAAATGTTGATAACTTTTGGAATAAATATATAATTTTGGAAATATTTAAATCACCTAATTTTTTGAAAGTTTTTTCTAATAAAATATTTAATATTTAGCTCAGTGAAAAAGTTTTATAAGCGTTTAAAATTAGAGTAGTATAAAACTGATAGTATTCATGTAAAATAATTATTTTTTTATCAATAAAAATTCACATAAATTTTAAATTCTAAATCCGATAATTTTCTTTTTTTTTTACTTTGGTATTAATTTACATTATTAATATTGGTTTTTCATCCCATCAAAAAATGTGAAATGATACCTCTATCATAATTAATACTAATAGATTACATATTTTTGTCATTTTGGGTAAAATCCAATAACGATTGAGACAAATATCATTATTATACACAATTTTTTTCAGATATATTTAGTATTTAGTATTTGGTATTTTGTACTTACTTAATCATAACAAATGTATTTACTATTTTGTATCTTGTATTTATTTAATGAAAATTGTTCAATATTTAGTAATTTAATTACAATTTTAAAATTATTGTACCCATGGTATAATATATACCCTAGTGTAATTTAGTGTTATACTAAAACCTTAAAAAAAAAAAAAAAATTGGAATAAATATACTAACAGAAAAATATAATATCTCGCTCTGTCGTGCACAAGAAAACATAATATAATCAAAAACAAACTTTTTGAATCATTATAAAGTTATTTTGAGTTTTTTAAATAATTAAATTTGAACACATTAATAAAAATGCATAATACGTATATTAATTATAAGTTGAATATCATTTTAGATTCTGAACAAAGTGAAGAAGCTAGTGTTTTTACAATGATGTTTATTTTTTTTTTATTTTTTTTTTTTCTGTTAACACTTTTTCGTATAGAAATACTTGTCCAAAAGTTTCGATCAATAA
>JAIPRM010004837.1:0-21931 GCA_025469315.1 Stegophylla sp. TES_Ste_2020 | reverse complement strand
TTAAGCACGATAATTTATTATATAACCCACCATGTATTATTAAATAAGTTAAATATACCTGTATAATATATAATAATTAAATAATCTAATAATTTTATTCATGTTTTTATGTCATGAATGTATTATTGCAAAAATACAAAAACGCAGTAAATTTTAGGCCGTATTATAATGTATATGTTAACCTATTTAAACAACTAGGAGCGCTATTCTAAAATGTTTAATTATTTTACTTTATTCGGTGTACACTTTTTGTATCATAATTACATATAATTACGAAAATATTAAAGTAGGTACTATTAAATAGAAATAAAAACAGAGGCTCTGGGGGGGGGCGATCGCCCCATCGCCCCCCCCAGAAATACGCCCTTGGTAGATCATCGACATATCCAAATAAATATCTTGATAAAAATAGTTGAATATCATTTAATGTGAGAAATGATAATTTTTTATTAATATGATAAGATGAAAAGTTCGGATTAAAGAAAGATAGTTACCGAGTATTTTTCGGTGGCTACTAGTTGCGTCCCGCGGTAAAAATTTCTTCCGAATTGCGGCCCGAGTTTTTCTGGGGTACATACGAATTGCGGCCTGAGTTTTTCTGGGATACATACCAATTGCGGCCCGAGTTCACACATTTTATTTAATATAAAATTATACATTCTAAACTTCATTTTCCTTCCCATTTGTATACAGACTTAGGACTGTCTGTAGCATCAATACTACAGGTAGGTTAAAAATTATGTTTTGTTTTTATTTAAAAAAATTGGCACTGGTAAAAACGTAGGTATATGATATTTTTTAAAGTTAAAAATGTTATTTTGATTTTATTAAAAATGTATTTTTAATGTTATAATGTTATAACTTTATAAACTTTTAAGATCAAACTTTATGAAAATTTAAACATAGATAGACAATAATATGAGAAACATTTTGGCACAAGAAAATTTTGAAAATGTAAAAAAAAAATTTTGGACATTTTTCTAAATTGTTTTTCTCATTTAATTTTTTTTTTCCATTATATATCAGATAAAAATAAGTGAAGTTAAGTAAAGTAAAAGAAAGCAAAGAAAAGTAATGTAAAGTAAAGTAAAGTAAAGACAAGACAGCCGGAAATATTTCGCTCTTCGGGTCAGTACTTGATGGTGATTATGGTGATTCGATGGTGATTATGGTGATTATGCTTATATAAATGTGGTGGTGGTGAATCGATGATGACTTATATTATTTTCAAAAACTGCGAGATATTTATTTGTCACAATAAATATCAGACTATTATGGGTTTTCAGATATGTGATAACATTGGTTAGATAACATGATAGTGATAACACTGATTAGATAACGTGATAGTGATAACATGATAGTGATAACACTGATTAGATAACGTGATAGTGATAACACGTCGAAAAGGAGAGGGGGATAAGTGCCCTTACAGGGGGTGGGAGAGGGTGCCCTTAGAGGGGGTGAGGGAGGGGTGCCCTTACAGGGAGAAAAAAAAAACGTCGGTGACGTGAACGAGTCGGGCGGCAGGATCGCCGGAACGAAGGCTGGGGGTGACCCCCTAAAATATACTACTCATATAACTTGAAAAAACAAATAATTTTGATTCAAAAAATCTAATCACTAGGAAGAATTCGGTGGCGGCGATACTGTAGTGGTGAATGTTTTATTAACAGCCCATGCATATGTGTGTGTGACACTGTGTGTAAAATACGTTTTATGCGGCCATTGCGATTTATCGCCCGTCAGAACGTATTACGCGACCGTGTCTGCGTTTTAAGAACTTCATTGTGTCGTTTCTGACGCCGCCACCACATCGTTAACCAAAGAGGAATGCGGTTCGGATTGTCTGCAGGGAAAAAAATTAAACAAAAGCGTTAACGTCCACCAAACGCACCTAATAATAATATATTATATTATATTTTTTCGGGGAGATGAGAGCGATCACGGGAAGAGAGCGTAGAAAAACAACTATAAATACCTACAATAAATATAAATACTATAAACAAACGCACTAACCGTTCATTATTTCGCTCAGTGCTGAGTCCAGATAGCAAAATAATCATCTAAATAAGATATAAATAACTTCATAAAAAGTTTTCTAGATATAGGTTAAAAATAATATTTTTTAATTTTATCCAGGTAAATAAGAGATAAACTGTAAATTTATTGAAATAAATTTAATTTCCAATATATTTTTTATTTAAACATCTAATATAAAAATACCAAATTCAAAAAAATGTCAAACAACTTATGAAATATGAAGATCATAAAAATACTGAAGAACATATTTTTATTTATATGTAAATATGCATTATATTGAACATGTTCTAACACTATTTTGTCTAGACAAGGATAAATTTTATTTGAGATAAATTCAGATAGATTAGACAAGGTTTCAAAAAGTTACTGATCGATACTTTTGGACAAGTACTTCCATACGAAAAGTTGTATACAGAAAAAAAAAGAAAAAAAAGAAACATCATTGTAAAAACACTAGCTTCTTCACTATGCTCAGAATCTAAAATTGTATATTACCTTTGAAGTAATCGTTGCTACAACAGATTGAGTATCTGAGTTCTGTTTTCTTGAAAACCTTTTTTAAATTTTCCATTGTTTTTTTTGCTTCGATTTTGGCAGCATCGAGTAAATGAACATGTATTATCTGGCTTGAATTATTTTAAATTACAAATTTATTTGAATACATTCGAGCTTTATATTTTTTTTTCAAATTTTTAACACATTTATATATAGTTATTTCGATAGTTTGACTTTTAAATCTGTATAGAAAATCATTATACCCGAGCATGTATTTGCCTCTTTTGTATTATGCCATCTTTTTATAAAATATAGAGAAATTTTTTTTGTTGATTGCATAACGTCAATAACTTAATAGTAACTGCACAGACTATCATAGTCAACTAAAATTAAAAGCAAATCCTGTAGATGTTTTTTGTTAAAAATGAGTATATACTATATAATTATATTAAACACTTACGATAAATAATTGATAGTAGATATATTTTATTTTCATATCGTATTATACCTTTATATTATCTTTATTAACTATTATTATTATTATCTTTTAATAAGCCCGACTGCTGCCCTAGACCGATCCGATTAACGGCTATCATTAGCAATAAGTGATCCTTCTCTAAATGAAGTCAATCTCTTTCCTGTATATCTTAAATCGTGACACCGACCAAGAGTAAAATACTCTTGGTCGGTGTCACGATTTAAGGAGCGAAGATTACCTGTGGTGCAGTCTGGCTTTCTTGTCTATATTTTACTTATCTTTGCTTTACTTTACTTTTTATTATTGAAGGGTTTTTTTGTGATTAGATTTGTCGCTTTTATTTCATAGTACAAGTGCTTTTACATGAGACGTAAGTCGACATTATACACGCTTATCGAATATCATATATTTTATTTTACACATTTTGATGACTTAATTATTATTATTATTTTGTAAGGTACTAAAATTATAATTTACCTTTAGCCTATACGCACGTGAATTATAATTATTATAGGAACAAGTGAAACAAGCAAAGAGGAAATTAAATTCATAGGGAATGTGAAGCATTGATGATGTGTCAAGTATATTTAGTGACAAAATATTTGAGAAAGACTAATATACTCGTAGACATTCAATTCCAAAAATGGTCATTTAATACGAAATCTATTAGATAATCAGTGTTGTAAAATAAAACTATTGGGCGTCATTATGACTAAAATAAAAATATGTACTTACACAAATTTTTCGAGAACCTTATTGATAATATTTATATAGGTATCGTAATTAAACAATATTGTTTCCCTGTAGCGGTTTAGTTGTAAGTCACGACTGTTATCATTGAAATATTACTATCCAAAATTTATTTATTTTTTTTAACACAAAACTAAAAAGAATCTTTTTTAAAACTCAACACCAAAGCGTACAATTCACCGAGAGAAACAGGCAAATATATCATTTTAAACAGTTGACATTTTGTTCGGACTATTTAAAATTTAGCAGTGTTGTTGAACAATTTTAAATCACGTCCCTACTTAAATCCTTTAAAAATTAATTTCCACACAAGCTTATTCGGCTGAAATATTAAGTGTTACTCAGAAAAACGATCATACTGTATGCGTTTATACGTGTAATCGTGTGTCAGGTGTCAGGTATCTACTCGTGTACAGTGAGGCGGGGGAGTGGTGGACCTCACTCAGGAATAGTTGAAAAAAAAGTCAATAAAAAGATCCAGACGGCTAGTACAATAATATTATGTTGTTATAACACTGCCAGACAGTTGTGTTATGTAAGAGAAGAGAGACAGAGGTAAGTCTCGTCGTGGATTTGTGTATCTATATGAATGCAAGACTTGATGGGGAAAAAATTGTTCCTGAATCAAAATTAGAGGCGATAATGAGGTATATGTATGAGCATGTTATTATATTTTTACCTTATTACGTGTCTCGTCGTATGCCGCGATGCTGTATAAAAAGTGGAAGTATAAAAAAAAAATTTTAAAATGCCCGGTGCATGGAAAATCATGCAATTAAACGCATCGAACCGTCTCCCTGGAAGGTCGTAAAGCCGAAATTTATGCCCCCGCACCCTTGTTTGTGCTCTAATTACAATAGTCCAGAAACGCAAAATGCATGCGAGTCGTGAACGGGTTTATGAATGTAGCGGTGGCAGCAACTCTGTGTTGTGTTTGAAATTACCGGATTTTTTTATTCGAGTCAACCTGAAATCTGAATAAATATTTAAATTTTTTTATTGATGCCATACGTCATAATATGTTTTAGGGTATTTTTTGCACCGAATGATTTTTCATCGACGACTATTTTCATGAAAATAACTTTAAATTAAAATTAATGACATTTTCTGTTTTTATTTCTCTTGGAATTTTCTGAGAATCTTTGAAAAGTCAGCGATATTACAAAATACAAAAGTGTGGCTCTCAAAGTAAGATTATATCATTTTTTGGGGTGATCACTTGGCAGACACCCTTGGTACCACTATAACATCTCATGTACCTATTGGCAACGATATTACACTAAACACCCAAATTAAACACAAAGATGATGAAAAAAACACTAGCTACAAACTTTTGGTTGTTCATTTGAAATATATCATAATAATTATTTGTCTGTACTTTCTCTGATTTTTTTTCAATCAAACCCTTTTAAAATGTTTAATTTTTTGTCCATAAGAAATTGTATTGCAATGAAAATATTTGCAATGAAATTCTCTATCTAGGTACCAAGTTTTAAAATAATCGGTCGAACCAATTTTCTTTTATTAACATTAAAGTACTTCAAAATATTATAGAGAAAAAAGTTGAGTTACGATTTTCGACATTTTTTCAAATCAATTAGAAATATCCTAAATATAATAATATATACCAAAGAACTCGTCTCTTCAGGTGGTTTTTGCTAACTAAACAGACACGCTAGTATAATATATAACATGTAATATGTATAATCAATTAATAATAATATATAAGTATACAATTTATACGTTTAGTTAATTAATTATTTATTAACGTTATCGGACTAAATTTATGCCCAAAGCCTTCTCTGTGATGTCCTCTTTAATTTAAAAAAAAAAAAAAAAACTGCACGACGATAGAATAAGTAGTTTTTCGGAGTTTATCCCGAACATACAAACAAACGCTATCATTTTATAAATTAGTAATAGATATATGTGTGTGTTATACTGTTTAACTATTTACTATTTAATCTTTATTGTATTTACTAACTCAATTTATCACAATTCTTATTTATTAATGTATGGTAAATTGGACTCCTGTCCGTATAAATAAATAAAAGAAAATTGGTGCTATACAATTTTATACGGACGAATAATTAAACATTTAACATGGGTTTGGTTGAAAAAATTCGAGAAATTACGGACAAGTTTTAGTTTAAAAACACCCTAAAAGTTTAGCGATGTTTTTTTGACATCTTATGTATATTTGAAGCTAAATACAATGGTATGAACATGGCGTGAACTTAAATCCGCGTGTGTCAAAAGCTACTATTTGATTGATTTTCAACCAACGCTGTTTTTGTGGTCTAGTGGTTAAGACGAGAAGTTTGAATGCCACGGTACCCGGTTTACCCGGTCTTAACCGGTAAACTAAAAATTTGCAAAATCGACACTGTAAACGATGTACTTGTGAGTATATAAGATCACGTAATATTATTATTAATATTATTACTTCAACCTTTTTGAAGTCGATTTCTTGATATCCAAATCAAAATGATTTGTTTATATAAAATATGGCTGATTTATACTTCTTTATATATTCGGTAAATAAAGAAAAGTAAATTAAAGATAAGTATAGACAGAAAAGTCGGTCATATTTCATACAGCACCACGCATATTTTTCGCTTCTCAGATTATATAATTTTGGTGGGTGAGTTAAACATGACGACTAATATTAAATATTTAAAAACTTGGTGCCTAGACAGGAAATTTCATCTCAAATATTTTGGTGTAATAAAATTTCGAGCTAACAAAGAATTAAACATTTTACAAGAGTTTGATTGAAAAAAATAATCGGAGTAAGTACAGACAGATATGATATATTATGTCTGGTTTATAAACACTTATGAAGGTTGATGATCTTTTATTGCCATCTTATTGCATCAATAGTTTTCCAATTATTTCATTCTATTTTGAAAATTCAATATTTTCAGTTATTATATTAAAATATACTTACCATTTCAACCAATCAAATGTATGTGAAATTCAATTTTCGTTTTTCGCAAATGTTGTATGTAACAAAACAATTTATATTTCAACATTTTAATTCAATCCTTTAAAACTGATAATTGTTATTGTGTATAAGTTAAAGCTTCGTTCAGAATCATTTTATTGAAGAAATGATTAATCGTTTCTTTAAAATTCAATACACCTATCAAAAGTATCCCACCTTACGTGCGAAAAACACCCAGACGAACGAAGTACGCACTTTTTTACATGACGATTGCAAATAATAAATATTTGCGCGCGCGCGCGCGTGTGTGTGTGTGTACGCGATCTGATTTTCGAAATGTTCACCTACCTGTAATAATATGATGTACGCCGCAAACAGTAACAGCTGTGACAGATGTTCGTGTGTCGTAGACCAGACTGCAACGGACAGACGGCAAGCAGGCAGGCGGGCGTATAATATTATGTACGTACTGTGTATAGGACAGCCGTCACTGTACTGCACTCACACACATACACAAATAAATAAAAAAACACACACTTGCACAGCTCACACGTCTATCAGTGAGAGTAATCAATTTGTGATCGGAAATCGTTTTTACTGATGTTGAGCGATTTGGTCTTGTACAGTTTTACCCAAATGTCTACACCAGTGATTCTCAACCTTTTTAAAGTCACCGCCCCTCTAAAGACCAAAATATCTTTCAACGCCCCCCTCAAAAAAAAAAAAAAAAAAAAAAAAAAAAAATGATAATAATTAATTAAAATGTAGTACTATATTTAAAAAGTGTATAACTGAAAACTTAATAGGAAAAAAAAAAAAAAAAAATGTATTCATAAGACTGGGCTGGCTTTTCATACCTCATTAGTTGAATGTTCAATCAATTCTTTGATCTGCTAATCTGCTAGATATTTGAATGTTTATTGAAAACGATCAGAAAAATATAATTCCAGATAAGCCATGGAACGTCGTTTAGTGGAGGAGTATCTGTGTTTCAGTTTTTATTTTAATCCAATATTTAGGCCTAAGTATAAATATATATATATATTATGCTAAACACCACCATATCGCCCAAGAATTGCTCACCGCCCACCCACTGAGGGGCGGTATCGCCCTCGTTGAGAACCACTGGTCTACACGTTTGTACCATGCACACCCCGGTTTTTCTTTTCCTGGCGTATTTCCAAAAAAATTACCCTACACCCATACCGTTTTAAATAATGGCTACATTTTCACCTGCGTACGGGGCTCCAGAATAGATTTAACGTACTGTGTGTCATAATGATTTACTGTTATATTATGATAATACAATGTGCTCATAAAAGTACCCGTGTGTGAGCTTTTATATCGATTCGTAATAAAGCGAACGATTTAATCTTTGTTCGCGTTTCAAAAAATATTGGACCCCCTATCACAAGGAAAAATACAAACGTCTGAACAATTGTGTGCAGTGGAGATATCCACCCTTTCGACTACGCGAAATTGCAGTTTTTATCCAATTCTTTGAAATTTCAAAACATACATTTTTCTCAGATGGAAAGTCACAAATTAAAGTGATGCTGTAATTTAACAAATATACTTGTAACCTAACGAATATACTTAAAGGTTGGAAATGTTTTAACGCCATCTTATGTATTTTTTGACGTAGAATGCAATGGTGTGAACTAAAACCAACGCACATCAATAATAATAATAATAATAATAATGTCTTTATTTTATAATGAAATAGCATATATATACATACATACATACATATATATATATATATATAAAATATAAATTTAATCTGCAAAAACCCAACCAAAAAGCAAACATGTAACCGGTTGGGTTGAGTTCAATATCCAGCAATATTAGTACAATAATTAAAACAATCAAAAGAATAAATTATCGTAATTACTTAGCATTCTTAAAATAAATTATTTTTATTTTTTTTTTAATTTATTTATTTATTTTATTTATCGACGCCTCAGGGGCATTAGTATAGTACAGATTATAATAATAGATACATATAACAAAAATATAACAAGGTATGAAAAAAAAAAGAACATTAATGCAAAAATAAGAATAAACTAGTGAAATATTAATAAGTACAATTATTAAGTTTTTGAATTAAAGATGGCAAAGAATCATAAGAAATATCAATATTTGACATATTATTAATAGATCGACAAGCACGATCAAGAGGGGCTGCGTAACCATTGTTTGTGGTGTGAAATTTCGTTTTAAAAATTTGAGGATTTCTGGAATAAAAAGAAGGAACGGCTAAAGATAATTTAGAAAGTAAATCAGAAGCATCAATAACATTGTTCAATAATTTGAAAATAAAAGTAACATCTAATTCAACGCGCCTACCTGTCAGAGATTTAACAGTGTACGGGTTAATCCCGCAACGATATGTGCTCATTTTTATAAATTTGTATTGTACTTTATTTATTCGATCAATATGTACTTGTTGGTGGGGTGACCAAATTATTGTAGCGTATTCTAGTATTGAATGGACTAGTGACATATATAGTATATTCAAGGTGTTTACATTAGAGAAACCAATGGTGTTACGATTTAAGGACCCAAGTATTTTATTAGACTTATTACAAATGTAATTAATGTGGTCGTTAAACGAAAGGTTGGAAGAGAAAATAACACCTAGATCTTTTATAGTGGTGACAGGGACAATGTAATTTGAATTAATAGAATATTGGAAGTTGATATGTGAGCGAGTATGAAAAAACGATATATAATTACATTTGTTAATGTTTATTGATAAGTCATTATCGGTACACCATTTATAAAATTTAGTTAAGCAATTTTGTAAATCTAAGCAGCTAGATGTATTATTTATAACATTAAAAATTTTCAAATCATCAGCAAAGAGCAAGAATTTACAAGTAGAAAAGCACTGGGACACATCATTAATAAAAATATTAAATAGCCACGGAGACGGGTGGCCACCTTGTGGGACACCAGAGGTAACGAAAATGGGAAAAGAAGAATAATTATGAATTTTTACAATTTGGGTACGGGAGGAGAGGTTATGAATTGAACCATGTTAATAATGGATCCGATACCCCATACAGTTTTAACTTATTGACAAGGGAAGTATGATTAACGCTATCGAATGCTTTTTTGAGGTCAGTGCATATAACATCAACCTGTAAACCTGACTCAATTGCCTCCAACAGAAAAGAATGAAAGGAGAGAAGGTGTGTTAAAGTAGATCGACCCGGTCTGAAACCATGTTGTTCGTTTATAAAAATATTTTTAAAATAGGAATTAATTTTGATAGCAAGTATTTTATCAAAAAGCTTAGGGATTGCAGATAAAATTGAAATAGGTCTATAGTTTTCAACATTTGATCTAACACCCGATTTGAAAATAGGTTGTATATAGCTAGAGTTCCATAATGTAGGAAAAGAGCTAGAAGATAAAGATAATTTAAATAATGTATAAATGGGTAGTGCTAAAGAATAACGGCAATTACGTAAGATTATAGGAGGAATCCCATCAGCACCATAATATGTACACTTAGGTTTAAGTAAGCTTAAACATTCAAAAATATCAGCTAACGAAAATTCAATAATATTAAGATCAACAGTATTATAGCCAGAAAAACTGTATGTTGGTGAAATAAACTTATTATTAGAGCTATAAATAGAGCTGAAGAATTACCAAAAAGATTAGCAATATCTTGGTTTGAATTTGCAGTTACTCCATTGAAAGTTATGGATTGTGGGATAGAGTTATCTTATTTTTTAGAACGGACAAACTTCCAAAAACGTTTTGGGTTTAATAATAAATCCGATTGGATACGGTTAAGATAATTATTATCATATACACTATGAGATTCGATTTTGATCTGCTGCCGTAGAAGTTTAAATGTATTGTAATCATTAAGATTTTTGTATCGTTTGAAAGTTTTATGTGCAATTTTTTTTTTTTGATTATTAAATGTATTAAGTGTTTGCTATACCAGGAAGGAAAATTAGTTTTTTTTTTAGTAATTTTAGGAACGAATAATTCAATGTGGGTATTTAGTGTTGCGTAAAAACATGAAGTGGCTATATTAATGTCCGGACTACTTAAAATTTCGTTCCAATTACAAGAATTAAAAGCGCAAGATAAGCCGTAGAAGTCAGTTCGGTCAAAATCGAAATAACTTGGAATTGAATCCGACTTACTACAACACGTATTAAATTAAATTATGAAACAAAATAGAAACCAAAAATAAATAAAGAACAATGAAAAGCAATCAAAGAATAATGCAATAAAACCTAAAGTAATACCTAATGTTTTTTAATTTATCATTGAAAGAGGCTTTTAGTTTTTATATGTGTAATTTTTGTTTAAATTTAATTGATACAAGTAGGCCATTAGTCATTCATGGCTTTATTTTATTTGTTTTTTTAAATGTTTTATTTGAAATAGGTAATATAGTAGTAGAAATTTCAATAAATTCATTAATTTCATTATTCATTCTAGTGGTTAAAATGTCAAGTTCGAATGCAACGGTGCTGGGTTCAAATCTTACCTGGTAAACTATTTATTTTGTGTTATTACAATCGTGACTGACCAGAGGCGACACGATAAGCATTAGTAATAATTATGTTATAGTGAATTAATGCTGAATAACGATTATAGAGCCGCTGTATTTTATTTTATTATGACGTTCATATTTTATTTTAATTTGAAATTATTTATAGAGGATTCATTTTGTGTAAAGAATTATATGAAAATTAATTTTCGTTTTTCTCAAATGTTGTATGTAATCAAATAATTTTTAGTTCAACATTTAAGTTCTGTGCTTAAAAACTTTTAATCATTATTGTGAATTAGTTTAAGTTCCTCTTAGAATCGTTTTATTGAAGAAATGATTTATCGTTTCTTTAAAATTTAACACACTCTTCAAGAGTATCCCACCTGAGGTGCGAAAAACACCCCAAGGTGCGAAGTACACACTTTTTATACCACGACTCCTATTTGAGAGTTAAATCCGTTTAAATGCGATTTATCTCTTACCGCCATTGTACACGATATAATGTTCTCGTTTGGACTAAACAACCCAGACTACTCTGGCATTCTTTCAAAATCGAACTGCTCAATGTCGCAATAAGCCACGTCGTTATGGAGTAAAGTATATTAAACTGACATAGGAGATTATACTATAAATACCGGTAGTGTAAACCTCCACTGTCATAACTCATAATAATATACCTAATAAAGTATTACACGTTCATTAATCTGAATTTGGTTTTGTGAAAAATCATGGTCTGTATGAGGGGGGAGAAGTCATCGATCCTGGAGATTTACATATATATTTTAGCTTAAATAGTTAATGGTAGATTATGAGAGGTTAGGGGATGATTTATCGTATATAAGGGTGGAAATTCCTTGTTTGTTTCTAAATACTAAACTAATTTGTTTCTCTCGTTTGACACATAGTAATGAAATTATCAAACAATATTAAGAACACCTACCTCTTAAAGTCTTTTAATAAAAATTTTATAAAATGTTGACATTTTTTTAAAGGCAATTAAAAAATTCTGCTTAGGTTCCGATACTTCATTAAATTGAATAATGGTTCCCATTCCGGTTCCAAATATTTTAAAGGTTCCAATTCTTTTAGATTCGATTCCAGTCCCTGCGCAATAAACTCGAAAATAGAATAATCATGTTTCAGCTGGGACGTTACACATTTATATCTCTATTCCATTGGTTTCATTGTTTCAAACTAAAGAACGAATGTAATTTAGTATGCATTATGTTTATTTTTCAATTCGTATATAAATCATAAATTAATAGTCATTACTCATTAGTATTATATTATAGTCAATATTATTCGAATATCATACCCAGTTTTTTCATTTGGCAGAAAAGGGAGTCACAGAAAGGAAAAAAGTGTGTTTTTAACAGGGAAGAAAACTAACAGAATTTAAGATTTGGCAGTAATAGAATAATGGAAGAGGTTTGATTTTATTGGAAGCTTTTCTTTTAAAGGATTTTATTGGAAATAATTAATATTATTATAACATTGTTACCATCGACTTTAACCCAGAACTACGTATATGGTATATAATACAATAATATAATATTTTTTATAACACATAGGTACCTTACCCGCTGCAGTATATTATACTGTATTCGTACGTGGTATACGGTATATACGTGCACGTTTATTGTATTATTTTTAGAGATGATTTATTGCTGTTTGCGTTTCGGTAGTCAGAAGAGGAAAAAAACATAGTTGTGAATTATTCAGTAAGGTCTCTGAATAAATTTAATAGAAAAGCAACGATGTTAAAGAGAATAAAAGACGTTCGATAGGCCCGCATCTTTCAATAAATTATTACAATATCATATGCAGCTGCAATAACAGTTCGGACGGTGTGAGCTCATCATATTTATGATGATCTATTTTATATTATGTGTATTACATCGTTATTTGCTCGTATTGATATACCCAATGCAGTTAAGGTATGCCACTGCACACTCTAAACCAAGGACGGTCAACATGGACTTGTTAACGGGCTTTCCTGGGTTGTCATCATTAACGTTGATTAACCTTGATTTTATAACTTATCAAAAATTTAAATCATTCATAATTAATATAATTATAATAGTACTATTATATTAGTATTACATAATTATAATTTTGTTTATAATAATAAGTCACTTAGCATTTAGTTATGTTAGGCCCTTTAGTTTCTCTTCCTCTCTCTCTCCCTTTTTTTCACTCGATTAGTACCACATTTTTGCCCTTTACTTTTCCATATTTTCACCACATGGCTAGAAATGAGTAACTTGTTTTAGATATTGGGAAATTTTTATTTCTTTTAATACAAATTTGAACTTTTAATGACATATTAGATACTTTAAAAATCATTTAAACAATTACATTTAATCAGGGTTTCAAGCACTGGGTCTGACTCATTTAAACCCACTGGGTTTTAATGGGTTTGACCCACTAGTCAAGAGATAGAAAAAAAGCCGGATATACTTTGCTCTATGAGTATACTTCGAACAACGGGTATTCTTCGCAGTTCAGGTGTGAAGCTCCATGGTGGGTAAATTTAATTTTAAAGAAACGATTAATCATTTCTTCAATAAAACTACCGAGGGAAAGCTTAAAATATTATATAATAACTGTTATTATATAATCACACCAAAATATTCGCCTAGTAGTTCTCTATCTATGTACTAAGTTTCGTAATGATCGGTCGTACCAATTATTTTTTATATGCATTGAAGTGTGTAACTTTAAGCAAAACTAATGAAATTTATCAAAAAACCAACTTTAAACAGTTATGATAAAAAAACTAGAGTAACGATTTTCGACATTTTTACATGAGTAAGGTGATGCTTAAAATTCGTATACCCGTGCACTACACCACTTCTCACTGCAGTAGGTTCTTGGAAAACATGCCGCGGCTGTTTTACATTGGGTGTGTTTCTTACATGAACAAAACAAAAGGGATGAGGATCATAATATTATTATTGTTTTTGAAACACCTCACGATTACGACCACGTAAAGTTACTGATATTGTTTTCTATTGAGTTATTTTAATTCGTGCCTCGTGTCGGATATCCCGCCGGGCGATGACAATTATAATATAATATATACATTAATATTATATGAAGACAAAATGCGGGGGTTGTGACAGTGTTTATGTTCAATTCGTTTTCTTTGTCATTTTTCCACGGTAGTCAAACGAGTTTTCTGAATATTTCTATTCTTTATTATATTATTTATGTAGACAGTACCCGTATTATCGTATAAAGCGAGTATTTAAACTCAAACTACCGGTATTGTCATGCCGTATCGTAATCATATATTAGAAAAATTACGGCTAGGTCATGGACATGACGTAATGCTGACTCAGCAAAGGCCTTAGATATTATTTAAAGTTTAGACTGATTTAATGCAAAATTTATGCATGCTGCTCATATAGGACCGTAATTTATCAGAATTTCCATTTGAAAGAAAACAAATATGAAAATAAGTACTAAATATTTGTATACCTACACTAAGTATATTATGTAATATTATCAAAGAGATACTATAGGGCAAAGAGCAATAATTGTGATGTATTTTGGTTGACCAAAATAATAATTTATAATAACCACCAGTTTCGTCTATGATAATACAATACTATGCCAATATACCTATATTAAAAGGTAGATTATAATGTGTTGTAATAAAATAATGAGCTTAATGACATGTTCTATAAATTATAAATTTTATTTATTAATATCAACATTATATATTGATATTGCAGACGATAAATTGTATACAACAGAACTTGGGCCTACGGGTAGTTCTAACCAATATGGGAGTTCCAAAAACCAATTTGGTTAGTACCTAGAACCGTCAATTGGCTGTAATGTAGGAAAATGTATTATTGATTTATTTTATTTTATATTTTTTCCAGTTTTCGTTCTCAGTTAATAGTGGGATCAGTAAAAAATGATTATTTTTTTTATAATAATAATAAGCTTTATAATTTTTAAATAAAATTGTCTTATATCAACTGAAGCTCAACTTAGAATCGTTTTATTGAAGAAATGTTTCATCGGTTCTTTAAAATACATGTCCAAAAGTTTCTACTAGCAACTTCTTAGTATTTTTAGATGGTATTATTAGGAGGTCATTTTTTGAAATCATTAGTAGCCTTTTTCAAAATTTCGAACAAAACTATCCAAAATTTGGCAAAAATGATTTTAAAAATATTTTATTCAATCCGGACTTAAGGAGAATTTAAGTGTTGATGAACAGTAAAATGAAAAATATTTTGATGAAAGTTAATTTTTAATATATAAAAAATTCTTTTTTTTTTACACTCTTACCTCATCAAAAATTTTTTTCCGTTCTCAATGAATAGTAGAATATAAAATTGGAAAATTAGATTTCTTTCGTAACCGTCCAAGTGTGTAATTCTATGTAAAACTAATGAATTTCGTCAAAATATTAACTTTAAACGATTAGAAATAAAAAAGTAAAAAAAAATTTTGAGATTTTTTCAGGTTACCTAGATATAACATATGTTAGTGAGATAATGTTAAATTTTAAATTTTAAATTTTCCGGACTTATATTGACTTCAAAACTTTATGGAATAAAAACTTTTAAAACTAGGAAATTTTTAGAATGTTCAAAGCTATATTAGTATTATAGTATATAATTATTATACATAATTATATAAGTATTATATTTTAAACCATTTGGGTTGAAGTTGCGGCAAGATATTACTTTTTTTTAGATTTTTTCTTTTGTTAATTTTTTGTCTTTAGATCATTAAAATCCTAGCTCTAGTGATAACATTATCTTTTATAATATATATATATATATATACAATATACATTAAACTTTTATTTGAATTTTTTTTCTAAATTGAAATAACACTTATGTGTAAGGTTTTTTTTTTTTCGGAGTGAGTGGAAAGTTGAGTTTTAAGGTAGCGCACCCCTAAAAAAAAAAACCACTCTAAAACATGCCCTGAATAGTACAAACGTGTTAATATACAAGTATCAAAATTGTATTTTATAGTGCCGGTGGTAGATTTCGATAAACCGCGGGTGAGTTATCGCGAGGGATCGAATTGGAAAGAGGCGGGGACCTCGGGATCACAGAGAGAATATTATAATAATATTCTTATATTATTATATAGGTGATACTTGTACCATTCGATTTGATGTACGATAATGAAATACGAGAATATTATACATGTATAATATACTATGTATGCATATTTTATATTTTTATTGTTGTCGTGTCGATGTGTGTGTGTGTGTGTGTGTGTAGTAATATACGAATGCCGTAAATCTCTTATCTAAGTGGACGATTTAAAAACTTGTGTGTGTATTTTTTTCCCCTAAAACATCCTCTGGCCAAAAACGAAAACAAGCACACGCCGTTGTCCGCCACAGCCGACGCCACCGTAGCCGCCGACAAAGGTGTTAACAGTCTCACACGATTTTACACAAGGTGTTAAAACCGATCGATAAATCATACGCTCCACAACTAGTATACAAATAATAACGATATTATATTATTATTATTATTGTTATTATGCGTTGTTTGAGCTCGCGGCTCTCGGGTCGATCCGCGTTGGATAACCCCGCATTGTTTTCTCGTCGTGTTTTTCAAAATTAATAAAAAAAAAAAAAAAAACACATTATTATTATAATACGGTGTGGGGGTAAAAATATTTTATGTTTATTTTTCAAAGCCTTCGCACATGCTATATTTCGTAAGATATTACATGTACGCGTGTACCCTATATTGTAATAGCACACGGTTGATTTTCAAATTGAATCAGTAAACAAATATTACGTATATTCATCGTCGGAATTTACGACCTCACCCACGATATTAACCATATTTTATTTCCTCTCGTGAAATGCGCGGGTATTCACGATAGGTATTTTTTCTCCAATCTTCATCTTACTAAATGAAGTAAGATACTACTGTATAATATACACATGCATTCTCCGTCATTACTCGGTGTAGTGAAATTCTAAAATTCTCCTACGTGAACATTTCGTACCTACTGCGTGTCGTGTGTGTGTATAAAACTGCTGTGCATAAAACGATCTAATAAAATATAATAATTCGATCATGATCTCGTATTATTCATTCCGTAGGAATGTTTATTTTTATTTTTAGTACTATCATTTTTAGAACTATAAAAATGTTAAACCGCACATAATGAGATCCATTATATTTTTTTATTAGCCCCCGAAACTCGATGATCTTAAAATCTTAAAATATTTATAAATTCCTTTAACGCCTTAAAAATTATTTTAAAAATACCAAAAAAATTTACTAAAACTTAAAAAAATTACCTATATTTTCAATAATTTGTTTATTATTTACGTTTAATTAATCCTCTCCGACATGTAACACCACACTTATTAAAACCTCCGGAATTTTTTCGCGATTTTCACCATTTAAATAGTTTATTTTAATGAATATTAGTTATTTAATGATTTCGTTTTTAGTTTCTAGATTTATATGTTGATCGCTCTGTTGTTATTAAATAACTATTGAAGTAATATACTTGATCGAGATAAAAGACCGTATAAAAAAATAGATTACGAGTTATATTGTATTAAAAATACAAGAATTACATAAATTTATAAAAATGTTTTCCCAATTATGTTAATCAATCATTTGTATTTAATAGTGTTAGCCAACGATAATTTTACAATATTAATATTATTTTTATATTTTTGATATCGTATTGCAGTTTCGAAAAAACATCGATATTGATTTTCAATATACTTAAATACAAGAGAAGTAAAAAAATATAAAAGGTACTCAATACGATTAAAAAATAAATATTAGGGACATAGAAAATTAATTAATCATTTAAGTGCTTTGAGTGCGTATTATAAGTATAAAGTATAAATTAATTGTACAATGAATATTAAGTATTTAAGTGTGTATTATTATTTAGTGCATGGCTTATTCTGTTATTAAATAACAAATGTTAAACAAATTACGATTAATTAAAGAAAATTAAGATTATTGATATGTTTTATTGAAGAAACTAGAAACTAGCGAGAACACCCCAAGGTGCGAAAAACACAATTTTTTTTATTCTGATCGAAGTGAAGAAGCTTCTTACTACTTCTTAAGAAGTCTTTACTACTTCTTTCTCATGAAATTTTATTTCCGTTTTTTTTTTTTTTCTATAAAAAAAAGTAAAGAAAAGTAAAGTTTAGACAAGAAAGTCGGACATACTTCGCATCACGGATATTCTTCGCTCTTCGGGTCAGATACTCTTGGTGGGTGTGTTGAAAATCACAACTATTATATTGTTATTCATATTATTAACTTCTCTCGTTAAGAATCGTCTTATTTAAATTCTACATACCCACAAAGAGTATCTATCCTAGGAGCGAAGATATCGATTTCGATAATATTAAGAAAATATTCATGATATCGATAATGTATTGAATTATTGGCATCGTTGGCCAACACTAGTGTTTAATAAATCTGAATTTTTACCGGTTTTTGAAGCCCAATCCCAAGTATTATTTTCAACACAACTGATACGATCGTTTTTGACAAATAAGCAAATAATTATTATAATATTAGCCTTTTGTTTAAATCACATGTGTAACTTTACTATATTATTATTAAATGTAAATTGGGCTCACGCCCGTATTGTATAATAAATAAATAAACCAAAAATAATTCTAGGTAATACAAATAGATGGATTATTAAAATTAGAAAACGTCTTATTTTTGTGTTCACTCAGTTTTGAAGATAATATAATACAGAAAAATGGTTTGACTCATAACGACAAGAATGCACTAAATTTTTCAAAAAGTGACCGTTTATGTGAAATTATGCGAAAATTAAAAAAAAAAAAAAAAAAAAAAAAAAAAATTGAGTAGGTATATAATATAGGTACTATGCATTTTGTGTCACATTAATCAAATGCATTGAGTTCCGGGCCTGATTATTATAATTTATAATAATATAATATAATGGAGTCACGTCGAAATTTGAAAAAAAATGTGTTTTAGATGAAAATTAATCACAGGATTAAAATATACTTTGATGAACACGACCACCGTCGTCGTTCAATGATTTACGCGTCCAGGCATGAAAGTCAATCACACACTCGGCCGCGTATCGGTTGAACGTAAATAATATACATGTGGGAGGAGGGGGATCAGTTTACGCATTATTACCCGGTACTTCACAACTGTGTAGTTGTGCATTAAAAAAATTCTTTGGGCGGATGGGGGAAGAGGTGTACATGTTTTTTTCGATTTTTTTATTTGAATAAAATTCATTTTAATAACAATTAATCTAAATTTGAAAATACATTTAAAAATAATTAGTCCAATTAATTTGTGCTTATAGCGGGATAAATGAGCTATGAACATGTTGTTGTTCAAAGACTTAGTGCTCTGAAAAAAAGTCTTAGTCTGCAGAGTATGCAGTCGCATTCTGTGCACACTACGCGCATACGCATATAGATACATATAATAAGTACACGCACTAAAAATAAAGTACTAGGACAGTTTACACTTTATGTCAGGGGTTGGCAAGTAATTTTTGTTAGAGTCCGGAAGATTAAAATAGTAAATAATTGAAGCCAAGAGTAATTTTTTTAATAATTTTATAATAGTAAAATTGTACGAAATTGCACACTAAAAGGTGCAACTTTCGGTTTTCGTATCGGTATTCGAGTTGCTATAGGACGATCAACAGTCATGAAAATAAAGAGTAGGTACAGCATATACGATGAGTTCTGCAGTACTTACTCATGCGTGGTAACAATATTTTTGTATTTTTCTTTTTTCGTTTTAAGCCTTCCGAGCCGAAAGCGTTTGTCATCCACAGGTGCTATAAATTATTATTCTAATACTACTTATCAATATTAATGAGACTGTTTTTATCTGTACCATTTTACTTTTTCCCAAACGTACGAATAACGTCGGAATAAAAATTTACTTTACATCTTCATTTCGACGTATTATAATTTTAATGCGAGAATAATAATAATAGTTGTTATTATTATTATTATTATTATTATTATACATAGAGTATTATGCTTTATATGAACTCATGTGGTCGACCGTTAAAAGGAAGGAGGTCAGTGTCCGATCCGGGTATCTGTTACTGTCAATTAAATATTCATGAGCACACGACGCATAATGTTTTCTGAACGTCTCGATTATAATATGAATTTAATTGGGGATCGTATTGTCAATTAAACGATAAATCAGTGTTTGACGTTTGTGATTTTTTTGTTAAAATATACACAGCATCTATAGACAACTATTGGACCGAGTTTATTATTAATAAATGATAAACTAATTTCAAGTTAGAATTAATTTCAAACCATTGTTTGAATAATGAAATAATGATTAATTCCACAGAAGTTTCCGCTAAATAAATGTTTTATTAAAATAATTATTATATTGTTTTGATGAGACCACGAATACATTTGTTGTAATAAACTAATACTGTGTTCAATAATAATTGTGCATTAATTTAGATATTTTGATAATGATATTACAAAAAAAATAAAATAAAATAAAAGTATAGACAAGAAAGACGGATAATATTACATCATGGGTATTTTTTGATCCACAGGTGAGATACTCTTGATGGGTGTATTGAATTTTATAGAAACAATAAATCATTTATTCAATAATATGATTCCAAACGAAGTATATAAATTATAACAGAACAACAATAGTCGTTATTTTCAACACATCCACCAAGAGTATCTGACCCGAGGAACTAGTAATACGAAGTATATCCAGTATTCTTGTCTATACTTTACTAATCATTGTTTTACTTTAATTTACTTTAATTTACTTCACTTCACTTTTTTTTTATCCAATAAATAAAGAAAAAGAAAAAAAGATAGTTTTGCTAAAAATTTAGATAAAAATATAAAATATATATTTTTATGTATTATTAATAAATATATAAAATCTATTTTAATATTTCCGTTAGTTTATTCAGAGTTTTATTTTTAAATGTTTTTTTCACCTTCATAATCCATACGTTTTAACACGTTGTAAGGCACACTGTTTTAGGTATCTTTTTTGGGTGTACTGGGTAAATTTTTAGCCCTCTATAATTAGTTTTAATTTTATGTCATTTGTGACGTTTGTTGGTATTTTTTTCTCCGATGAATCCGGTGTATTATAAAAACCTAATACTAAAATTGGATGCCATATAATGCACACAATTCCGTGCAATGCACATCAATGCCACCCTGTAGTTACATCATTAGTGCAAACAGAGATTCAACAACACATTTATACAATCGTATATTGATTACTAAGCATTTTATTCGCTGAAAAACGTTTGAAACGGAAACGCAGAGAAAATCAATTAACGCTAAAATTAAATTACCACAAAATAAAAAGGTATTGTGAACGAAAACGAATCATTAAACAAAGATAAACGGAAATGCTTAAAACAAAAAACATAAAACGAAACAATACAAAAACCGAATTAACGTATACATCGACGAGTATTCAATTCGGTCGGTCATTATCATTATTATATTATAGTTTATCGGTATCGACCATACATTCTTACTCTATGGCAGTGGTGGCCAAACTACGGCCCGTCATCATTTATTATCCGGCCCGCAAATGTATTTCACATTATAGTACTTATTTGCGTATCTTATAATATTTGACAATTATGCAAAAAAGAAAATTGAAAAATAAAAGAAATACGTATACAT
>JAIPRM010004836.1:0-21935 GCA_025469315.1 Stegophylla sp. TES_Ste_2020 | reverse complement strand
GAAATTTTAATATGATCTCACTGACATATGTGTCTAATTGATCTGAAAAAATCTCGAAAATCGTAAGTCAACTTTGTTTTTTATACTCGTTTGAAGTTAGAATTTCTACTGAATTCGTTAGTTTTACCTAAAATTACGCACTTTAACGTACATAAATGACAACCGCTGGCGTTAAGAGGTTCCACTGTACAAATCATAGAGTAAAGAATATATACTGTTACGTAAAGTGAATTGAAGCGATCATATGGAATACACTAAGAGTGACCATTTTGAGAAAAATAAAATTATTTTTCTTATTCGTTCGGTATCATCACTTTAAATTTTCATATTATTTTAATACATTTATATTAGTTATGATAACAGTTAAGTAACAGATAAGCATGATAACAGTTCTTTATCAATGATAACATGTGAAAATCTGTCACCCTTCTAAGACGGTTTGAATGTTGTAACTTCGAAACCACCCCCTACCCCATCAACCCACTCAAGACGCGCTTAAAAACGTATACACGACGCGTACGGCCCCAAAAACACCTCGAAAAAGAGATAATAATATAATATCATAATAATAATAATATGTCTTTGCGCGAATATATATATATATATATTTTATCATTATTATCGCTCGTATTACTCTTCCGCAGGGTTATTGTCGTGTCATTTTTTTTATCGTCACTATTATTATTATTATTATTATTATTCCAGGAGAAGGACCCCCCTCCCCCCGCCGTTCCGCGTCCCATGTTTATTATCAAACCCGTAATGTGCCGTATAAGCGAATCGTGACCGCGGCGGGGACGTGTGGCGGCGCAAACTTCAACCACTACTGCCTCGGCGAGGGAAAAAACGGGCAACCGCCACCCGCTGGGTTCCCACGTCATTATTGGGGCGAGAAAAAGACTGACCGTAATTCCGGACAACTACTGACCCTGCGCCATATTTTGCCATCTCGTAAGTATACCTTTTGCTTGTTTTTATTGAAAAAAAATATTTACAATATAATATAATATGGGACTATTATTAGGGCTAGTAATAGGATTTTGCATTTTTTCTCTTTTCTTGTGATTTAAGAGACGTACAGAAATATCGTTTATCTTATCAACTATATAGTCTATATATAACCCACTCTAGTCAGAAGGTAATATTTAATTTTGCCTCATAGAACGAGCTGTGCGAGAGAAAACACAAACAGAAACGTTGAACACTATTGTATTGGACAGATAAAAGACTATAAGAATTAAACGAAAGTAAACATTTTCGTTGATGAAGAGAAGAGAGAAAAGCGGCATTTGACATCTAAATGGCCTTGAATAAATAAAAAAAGAAGAAAATTTTTGGTGACGAAAATAATAATAATCACCCAAAAATGTCGAAACTTAAAAACATGCAGTTATTATAAAATAATTCAAAATATATAACAATATTAACTCAAATATATTATGACCTAACAACTTTAAAACTTTGAATTATGCAGTTATCATAAAAATTCTTCAAAAAATGTTAAAAAATATGCAAAATAAAACCAACATAATATTTTCAATCTCTAATATGTGAAATCAGAACCTAAAATTTTGAAAATATCGTCCTGCACACTTATTATTTGGACACATTGACTCATAGTTTCAATGTTTGTCACCCCTCCAAAAAAAAATACAATTTATTAAATAAAATAAAATGTATTAATATTGCACTTCAAGGTCCTACAAAAGCTAACTTAATATGATATAGATATTTTTTATATTTTTCATAATATTATTGTTTTCAAGTTAAAACTTGTCGTTTGGTCGAATAATTCCAAAATTGAAGACTTTTTTTTTGACAACACACTCAGGAAATTCAAACTTCACATCAAGCTTTCGTACTACACAATTTGTGCTTTAAAACATAATATTATTTTTAGGCACTGCAGTGTGAAACGGATTTCTATCTCCCTTAGTTGTGTTTGTGGACTTCTTAAAAAAAAAATATGCAAAACGCTATAAAAAATCCTATAGTCCTTACTTATCATTAATTTACATAGCGCCAACACGGATCTAATTGGCGTATTTTTCGTTTATACCCAGGACTCTGCGTTGGTTAAGTATATATTATTTTTCCTCGTCCGAGTACAAATGGGACTCGAATGGGGAATATGCCGTTAAATAACGTACATTAGAGAACATTAAACCGCGAGATTTCATTGGTTAAAAACAGTTTAGTTTTATGTTATGTTGAAATGTAAGTATAATCAGTGGTTTTCTACTTTACCCAAAGTATTTTAACTATAACTATAACGTAACTACTCAAATATATTATTTTTATAGATCTTTGAATAACTTTCACGCCAAATTTTTGTTAAACTCATATTAACGAAGTAACGTTTGACCTATGATTTGAAACATAATGTTTCTCATTAATATCATTGTTTAATTAAGGCAATATTTGTTAGCATAATTAAAATTTTACTGGGCCAGTATATAATATATACATATATACATTGGTATGTTTTTATTTGCATTTTCTAAAAACTGCTTTTGTTTGTAATGTCCATCAATCACGTTACGTCACAAAAAAAAAAAAAAAAAACCAATGGTTATTTTATTTTGAATATTTTGAATAAAATGCTTATTAAAATTGCATATTTTAACTACAAACACGTAACAACAACTGTTTTACGATATATTTTGGGATTCGATCGTTTTTTTAAGTAAGTACAAAAATCTGAAAGTATTGGAAATATCTTGTTTATAAGTTTTTATTTCATAAAATTTTAATGTTTGAATATTAACGCCTGAGAATTTAATACAAACATACTCGTATGTATTACTAATAAAACTGATTTTGAAAATCATAAGCCAACTTTTATTTTTATAACCGTTTAAGTTTAGCTTTACATAAAATCACACACTTGAACGCATAATATTATAAAAAATAACTGATTCGGCCCTTGATATGTCCAAGGTATATCTTATTTCAAAAACTCAATATTTGTTCAAGGTCGCGTTGTTGGTCACAGCTCTTTCTTATCAGTCATTATACTTATTGTGATTTATGAATATTATGTGATCACCACGAAAAATATTCCATTGAAAAGAAAACAAATAATTTTATAGTTACTTCGATCATCAAAGCTGCTGCGCGACTAATTAGTCACTGACATACCTTGTTAATTATATCACGGTTCGGCCGAACTTTATGAAACGCGTAGTACATCGATAGAGAGTGTTACATTTGTAACTACATTTTATTAATTGAAATGTGCGCGATGGCATAAAACATCTAAGTGATTCTATGTATAAATTAAATTTTCAAAGAGAACAGAAAAAAAAATTATTTATTCCTTTTACCCCTCAGCGTAAAACTGTTCTGCTGAAAGGTCCTTTTAAACACTGTAAAGGATTAAAAACGTCTCGCGATCGCATTTAAATAAATTTTACTATATTCTTAGCATTGGAAATGAAAGTCACAGAAGAATTAATTATGAGGACATAATTATTAATGAATTTTCATTTGAAAATTTCTATATATTATAATATACTTCTATATTATAAAATTACGATGCCACTCCCCATCACTTTATTAAAAAAAAAAATCAAAATCAAATAATGGATTTATTTTTTAATTTTTTTCCGGAAATACTATTTTTATTATTCTTGTAGTAAAACGTATCCAATAGTTTCGACCGGCAATTAAATCATTAGAAATTGGTACTAAATAAAGCTTAAAGAGATAATTTTTCAAAATTCTCAACAGTTTTTCAACTAACAAGGAACAATTACTAAAGATTTGAGTCAAAACGGTAAAATATTTCGTAAACTAGATTTTCATAAACTCTTACTTTCAAATCACTAATCCTTAAATATTAAAAAGTTCACCCATTATCTACAATATTTTGGTACAAAGTGTGTCAAATTTCGAAAAAAATTTACCACTTTTGAGATATACGTATATAGAATTTTGGAAGTACCTTGTTTGAATTTAAAAATATTATATACGATCGTCAACCTCACTAATTTAATATAATAACGTGTGTAACGGCCCTGAAATGGGCAATTTTTTTTTCTTGTAATCGTTTTAAGTTACTTAATTTGTAAAAAACCCGATAATTTTTACTCGAAATATAAAGCTTTTCAATTAAATCCTCGTTGATCATGTAATAGTATAACTAATGCGGTAAAAAATATCTTTTAAGGAAGGGATTTACAAGTTTTTTTAGTGGACTACTCCAATGGTATATAGCTATGGTGGGGGTGGGTTAAAGTATATACAATAATGCTATATACCAGGGCATTGGACTCGAGTTATTATTATTTGGGTGGAAATTCAGGTGTTTTGGATATACAAATACAAAATATTTCTTATAAAGTATCAACTATGTGACATAAAATAACTCAAGAAAAATAATAATTATTGAATCATGTCAATCTAATATATACTTAGCCGAACATAATAGTTTTTAATCGTTCATATGAGGTTTGTTATTTAAATTATATGTTTAAAATCTACTTAGCTGGTGTTAAACTAAAAAAATCAAAGGGAGGGGTTTGAACGCCCAAACCCCCCCCTGGCTACGCCACTGGTTTGCACGATAATATAAATATTTTTTAAGTTTTAAAGTTATATAATTATGCGACTTAAATTACTACTGTACTGATCCTCGAAATAGCAGATTTATTTTCAATATCCTTAATGCAACACATATTAAATAATTATTTTTAGAATTGAATAGATTTTCATTTAAAAAAGTTTCACAAATGTCAAAACACGGTAAATTTAATCATTCCCACGAATAATGAAATTGTTCATAAGTTTTCATAAGCACTGCCCCAAAATGTACGTTGAAATGTGTAATTTTAGGCAAAACTAATTCGAATTCTGTCAAAATACTAACTTTAAACGGTTGTTATAGAGAAAAAAAGTTGATTTACTTGACATGAATTATTGTGCTATTTAAAATATTGTTGAAAACGGATCGATTAATTTCTTAAAACGAAATTGAAAAAAAGCCGGACATACTTCGCACGAAGGGTGGTATTGTCTTGACGGGCGTATTAAATTTTAAAGAAATGATAAATCATTTCTTCAGTAAAACGATTCTGAACGAAGGAAGTTAATAATATAAGAAGAAAAAAAAAATTTCCAAAAATGTCCAAATTTTTTTTTTACATTTTCAAAATTTTCTTGCGCCAAAATCTTTTTTATAGGATTATCTATCAATGTTTAAATTTTCATAAAATTTTGATCAAAAAATTATGGTTTTCGAGTCGTTTTTGTCAAATTTTGGGTAGTTTTTTCCAAAAAAAAAACATTGAAGAATTGAGAAATTCAAAAAATGACTTCTTTAAAGTACAATCTAGAGACGAATCGGGGGTTTCAAAAAGTAATTGATCGAAACTTTTGGACAAGTATTTCTATACGAAAAGTTGTACACAGAAAAAAAAATAAATGAATAAATAAAAAAAAATAACAAACATCATTGTAAAAACACTAGCTTCTTCACTTCGCTCGGAATCTAAAAGGAAAACACTGTGTTTTATTACATATCTCGTTTCGTTCGTGATTGTTTGTGTACGGATTAATTGAAAAAAAAAAAAAAAATCATCGCCTGTTCTGCCGAGAGCACTTGCGCCGCGTGCTTGCTTGCGCCTCTATAGGTGAGAGAGTGTACACGGACAATGCGAACGTTTGACAACGGGGCCATTATTGAAACACGCGACGGGGGTGTATTGTCCGTTCTGTGAACGCGGTACCAATTTCGCGGCTGATGTGCCACACGCTCGGTCGCACGGGATAACAACAACACATCGCACTCGTCGAAATATTGTGTTGTGTTTGGTAGGCGCGCTCGCACCACGTAGCATCACCAAATAATGTAGAAAAACAAAACAGGGGGGAAAAAAAGTGGAAAAACTCATTTTGTTCCTCGACAACAATAATTATCAGTTTTGAAGCACTGAACGATTTAATATTAATGAAACAAATAAAAATAGATATAGAAATAAACTTACATAATATTGTTCAACTAAAATAAGTTACTAAATAAACAATATTATTCAAATTAATTCGTTACAAAGCCAATTAAATACACATTTTTTTTTTTTTTTTTTAATACAAACATAAGAAATATATATATATATATTTTTTTTTTAATTCAAGAGTCATAGAGTTATAAATAACAGGATCACGATAATCAACGAACGTTTGATCAAAAGTTTTCTTAGTGTATCCTGTTTCAATATAAAACGCCCTATGGTGTCTGATAGTTCTATAGACCTAAATGAACTTTCAACAGTATTAAGATATTTAATTACAAACATTATAACAGATTTTTTTTTTTTTTTGTAAAAGTCAAGAGGAAGTACATTACATTTTTTGAAATTGAGAAAGGTGGATTATATACTATTATTTTTATATTTAGGTATTCACGGACAATTTGGTTTTATTGCACTTTTAATGGTTTAAGAGAATTTTCATAAGCACTGCCCCAAAATGTACGTTAAAATGTGTAATTTTGGGCAAACCTAACGAATTCCGTCAAACGGTTCTGGAGAAAAATTTGATTTACGATTTTTGAGATTTTTTTAGATGATTAATTAGACATATAAATATGATTTTTTTATGAAGTGTTTTCGAGACTATTTTTAGTTGTTAGTGAGTTTCAAGTTTATACCTACATTATTTTTTAAGTTTTGTTAAAAAAACATTTTTCAATATTATGAAAATTCCAGTGACAGCATATTTTACCGTTTTTTTTTTTTATCAAATTTTCTACGTTTTTAAACAAATTTTGAGAAATCTGAAAAATGATCTCTTTGAAGTGCCATCTAAATATGTGATTTTGGGTGTATAGAGTTACTGTTCAATACTTTTGGAGATGCGTTTCTATACGAAAAAGTGTTCACAGAAAGAGAAAAAAAAATAAACATCATTGTAAAATCATAAGCTTCTTCACTCCGTTCAGAATCTAAAAAATAAACATCATTGTAAAAACATATTAAGCTTCTTCACTTCGTTCAGAATCTATTACAAAAGAAAACGCAGTAACGTTGCAATATTCATTTAAATTATAAATTTTTAATATTTATATTATCCAGGCGAGTATAATATGTGATTAAAAGAGGATTAGGGGGTGAGTTTTGACCCGACGACGTGTTGTGTACGAAGTTAGTGACCGGTGAATTGATAATGAAGAAAATCTATCTCGTTGAATCTAGATCAGTGGTTCTCAACGAGGGCAATACCCCCCCCCCAAGTGGGCAATGAATATGTTATGGGCGATAGGGGAGGGGGCGGTGAGCAATCCTTGGGCGATATGGTGGTGTTGAGCATAATATATATTTACACTTAGGTCTAAATATTGGAATAAAATAAAAACTTATACACAGATACTCCACTGAACGACGCTTCATGGCTTATCTGTAATTATATTTTTTCTGATCATTTTCAATAAACATTGAAATATCTAGCAGATTAACAGATTTCAGAATTAATTGAACACTTAACTAATGAGATATGAAAACATATTTTTTCTATTAAGTTTTCAGTTATACACTTTTCAAATATAGTACTACATTTTAATTAATTATTATTATTTTTTTTTTTTTTTAAGGGGGCATTGAAAGATATTTTGCTCTTAAGGGGGACAGTGACTTTAAAAAGGTTGAGAATCACTGATCTAGATCGTTAATGCCTATGGTATATGTGAAAATACTTACGTTCACAGGTGAAATGTGGCGACGTTGCTGTTATATTAATATTCCAAACCGAATCACCTTAAAAAAGGTGCTAAAAATGCTCAATCGCGTCGCAGCGGCGTCAAAAACACTCGCCTGACGATCACGCGCGTCGTCGTCGCGTCCGCGCAGCCGGTGGTCGTCGCGGACACCTGTTCTCCCTGGCCGCGCTACACCGTGGGCGAACGCGGTACTTACCACCGCACGCGCGATCGTCTCGAGACGAACACGCGGCGTTATTCTCCGGACGGACGGACAACGGGGTCGGAGAAGCACTGCGACTGCGGCGCGCGCGAGACCGATCGCCCGAATGCGTGCGGCGGATGATACGCGCGCACGACGACGCGTCCGGCGTCTTTCTAATCTTATCGGTCGAACCCGTTCGCGTCGATAACGCCAGTCGTTTAACAAAATACACTACAATATAGCAATCACAGCCATTTTTTACATCGGCCGTTTAACACGAACCGTTATTTGCAGCACAATCTTACATTGAATTAGCGTACGCCATTACATGATTACATTAAATTAATAGCCCCACGTGTATTGTATGGCGTCTAATTTAACGGATACAACTCGTGTATCGATGATAAACGATATTTTGATTTTTCGCCAGTCAACGGTGAAAAAAAAAACACGTTTACCGTGGCGTGTAATGAACGTGTAATGACGTACGCGACTAGAGTTAGAGAATTTTGTTGCTCGATAAAATTATAGATAAAAACAGGGAGGGAACAATTTTTGTACTATTAATAATTCTTAACTTTTTTTTTTTTCTTTAAGTATCAAATTTTCATATTTGAAATTTTATGCTACCAATAGTTTTAGAAAAAATTCAAATTTTTCATTTTGTAAAGTTGATTTTTTGAAAAATATTGGTGCTTAAATCTGTTAATTTTTACGATTTTTTTCAAAGTTTGCAATTAGTTAACTTTGTCAAATACAAATAACTTAATAATATAATTAAGTATTTCCATACGAAAAAGTGTTTCCAAAAAAAAAAAAAAAACTGTCTAATAGATAAAAAATATTATTGTAAAATAAATTAGGAAGTAAATGTGTGTGTGTGTGTGTACATAAAATGTTTAGTTTACATTTAAAAACAAAAATATTGATAGTTTTCCAATAGTATACATTTAATTGTACCTAAAAGTAAAGTGGTAAGTATAAAAGTATGGATATTAGCGAACGAAGCCAGCAGCAAATTTCTTCACTTTCTAAAATTAAACAGAATGCAAAATTTTTAGAAGATATTTTTTACTACCCAAGGAATTTCACTTTAGTGACGCCCATGTTCCAAATTTTATAGGCTTAGGACTGCCAACAAATAGATTTTTCTCTTTGAATAATTTTTTCTTAAAATTGTATTTAATTCCCATTTTTTTTTTTTTTTTTTTTTTACGATGAACAGTTACACATACTGCGTACACGCAAGTCAGCAGTTATATAAACTCATAGTCATAGTCTTATCGAAAAATTCTTAAGATTAAATGGACCGAAAGAGTAACAAATGAAACAGAATCAACTAAAATAAAGGCAAGACCAGAACTGTAGCATAGTGTTAAGGTTAGAAGAGATGACGTATAACGGACGTATAACGAAGAACGTTATAGAACGTGACGTAGAATGTTTATTGGATGGAAGGGGGAGGCCAAGGAAGGAGAATTCATGAAACAAATCGTGATCGACATGGGTACAAGATCGAAACTTTGAAGCGCAATCGTGTCGTGTTGTTTTCGGACAAAAAAGGAATAGGGTCCCTAATTTGTGGTGACATTTTTTTTTTTTCTTTTTTTAGGTAAAAATGAGCAATCGTGTAACCGCCCTGCACAGAACAAAGTGAAAAAATCGCTACGCTGTCAACACTACTACCTATATTTTTAGTAAACCAAAAAAAAAAATGTATGTTTTCAAATATTTCAAAACGTATATTATTCATACCCGATACCCTAATGACTCGTAACAATAATATCGCCGTCGTCGTCGTGACAGTGCGACCGACTGCAGGGGGTTCGTGTTGTGGAGTGCACGTGAAACGTTCGTTGGAAATTTTAGATATTATTGTACACAAACACACACACACACACACACACACACTATCCGTGACGTCCGGTTACGCCAATAGCACAACGCCGAGTTGATGTGAATAGTCGACGGACGTATTCCATGGTTCCGGGCGAAAATACAATCAAATACTCGTGTACGTGACACATGACGTATGATGCACGATTTTACGGTTAGTCCCCCCCCCTTGTAGCATGACATTTTCAAATGACCCCTATACATATTATATTGGCCTTTTTCCGGGACATTTGTTTCGCTTTTGTGTCTTCGACCGCCACACCAGGTTTTCTTCTTTATTTCCCCCCCCCCCCGTCCTTAAACGGTCGAAATATACTAATAATAATTTGTTGTAAAACCGAACTCAGACAATTGCAGGATGTCATCTCGATACATTATTATTATTATTATTATTATCATCATTAAACGCCTAGTTGGTACATTGACCAAAATGGCACGCTACAAGTAAAAGTAAATAGAGTTATATATTATAAGTATAAACAATTTGAAATTAGAGTTGAATAATGGTGTGAATAATGAACAAAAGAAAAATTTTTGTTCCTTAAAATGTAAACTTAATTGTTTATCCGACGTTAATCTGAAGTTTAGATCCGTTGTCGTGATTGAAGTCGAAATTATCAAGGCATCATTGGGCGTAAAACCATAACACTGAGTGTGTAATGACTCGTAAAAAGTAGTATTGGACTTGGTGCAAAAAGGTGCAAACCAACCAGCCTATTTCTCATAGGATTTTTGGAGACAAATTTACAGACTTTTTTCAATTTCGAAGATAAACGATGTGTCATTAAACTTAACGTCCAGAGTTTTTCGATCTATTAAGTAAGATTTAATTTTTTAATGTCCAAAATACGATTTGGCGATAACTCAGAGTGTTTCACTGAGCGTGCTCAACCCCTTTTTTGGCCGTTAAAATGTAAAAATTGGGATATTTTTCTCGCCATATTCAAGTCACAATAAAAACTACGTTTTTCATAACTCATTTTTCTCGTGTCAATTTAAGTATGTCCTGTGGAGGTACAAACTTTTTTTTTTTTAAATATCAACCCTGTATTTTAACTCCAGAGTTATATTCGGGTTGTTATAATGTGCATTTTGAAGTATTTAAATCAAAATTTGAACGAGTAGTTTTTGAATTATTATAATGTAAGTATTTAAGAAAATAGTCTCTTGGGCACATAATAAAGATATTATATTTGTTCAAAAACAAATGCTAATAATATACGCATATATCATCAAAAAAAAGTTATGGAAAACATAGTTTTCATAGTAAGTTGAATAATCTAAAATAAAATTTTTTTCATTTTTACGGCCAAAAAGAGGGGAGGGGTGAGCATGTTTAGTAAATCATCCTGTATACATAAAATCAGAGTTACTAATAATAATGAATGCGCAGGGATTGACAAAAAAAAAAAAAAAATGACAAGAACTACAGTTGTATAGATTTTCTGACGATTTCCTTGTTGTCAAACTAACATTGTCATCATAAAGTCTTTTATTATTATGTTGGTACAATAGTACAGTACGTTCGACTGAAAACAATAATTGTTATGTTCAATGTTATTTCTTTATATATATTTAAATAAACTTTATTTATATTTTTAAACAAATTGGATTCTATTCATCTTTCATGATCTTTAATCACTTATATGGTGCACAATATACGTGCATAGTATCTCTTATAGTATTTCTTTACAAATATATTTATTAGGACTATTTCATTTCAAAGCGAATTTACTAATCAATCTTATACACGTCTACAACGCATTAGAATGCCATTTGTTTATAATATAACAATAGTAATAATAATAATAATAATAATAATAATAAAACAATAAATACAATTACTAATCTAGAAACGGATGGAAGAGATAATTAATCATTCCGGATTTAAGTATCTAATAAACTCAAATAATAATAATAATAATATAATGTATGTTTTAATAATTAACGAGCGTAATGGAATTTTAAATTTATCATACCGTATTGGATATTAATAATATGTTATTAATCAAAATATTTTTCTAATAACAACATTCCATGTGTGTTTTATTGTTATACCGTATTAATTAGTGTATTGATTCTATTTGGAGCGAGAAAATGGACAGAGCGTAAAAATAACAACGTTAAACAACACACATCGCGACGTTTAATGATAAATAACGAATCATCAATACGTTTAACGCAGAACCAGCGAGCGGCGCATTAATTAAAAAAACAATTTGGAAATATTTTCGAACACTTGGTAATTTTATGCACGACCAGTCCATTAGTGTAAACTCGTTAAAAAATCTACAAAGAACTCGAAATACTACTTTTATCAATTGTGTACTACTTTACTTTAGGTATTCGAAAATAAACACGCGCACAGTGTAAAAATATACAAATCGAAATGTCAACATCCCTCACCGATCGCACGACCGTACGAATGACTTGTTGATAAGCAATCGTCTTTGGTCCGAAATTATTACAACCGTATCGTTGTAAATATTGTTGACATTAGCTAATGAAAATGTACGAATAATCGCACGATAGGGACTATTAGTTTTTTTATATGAATGTTAAGATGTACATTTAGATATCCTTTAAGTCGAATTCAAGCTTGTAATAGTCCTTATAACATAATATTGACATTTATTTTACTATCCAAAACGTAAAAGAGAACTTTGAAAACGAAATTACATTTCAAAGTGTGCCTACTTTTTAAAAGAGAGAAAAAAATTTCCTTTCTACTATTTAAGTTAAAAAATATTAGTAGCTATTATTTTTTACTGTCATACAATTTACAGTTTACTCGCGTGAATATCTGGAGTTTCAGTCCCCCTAAATATAATGAATTACTAACGGTAGCATATTCGAGGGGGGAAGAGAGGGATGGGTGAAAGACAATATTTAAAATGAGAAAAATAAAATTTTAGTAATTTTTTTCCTAAGACTTTTTTTAATTGTTCTCAGTAATTATTGGAACATAAAACTGGATAAGTAAAATATAAAAAAAGTTATTAATAAAAATTTTTACCCACTAAAATCATTCCGCCAGAGGTGCAAAGTATGTCTCGTTTTTATACTATTCGATAGTAGTCCACTATTCGAACTATTCGATAGTCATTCAATAACTATTCGAATAGTAAAAACATTTGGACACCGAACTATTCGATAGTTTTGCAATTCGAGTTATTAGAGAATATAATAAAAATTAAAAATCACTTGTTGTTCCGTTTGTAAATATTTTCAAAATTTATTCGTAAACGTTATCAGTTATGTTACTTATGTTAGGTTTATAACTTATTCATATTTACAAAAACCATAACATTCTTTCGAACCATTCAACAGTAAATCCTATTCGAACTATACGATAGTGAATACTATTTAAAAATAGTTAGATAGTTTAAATTTTGGAAAATCTGCTATATTCGGTCATGTAAAATATATTCGAATAGCATTCGATAGTTTTCTTGAACTATCGAATAGAGTATTAGATAGTATAAACTATTCGTCCATCACACTAATTCGTTTCTTATAAAATACTGTAATATATTATTATTATTATTTTTTTTTTTTTTTTTTGTGACTTACACCTCGTGGAACGATAATAATAATATTTAATATCCAATTTCGTCACCGCCTATTATAAATTGGTCTCGTTTTCGATCGATTCTAAGGCGTGCGTAAACGATTTGTTTTCGGACGCTTTGGTTTCCATTTTAATAAGAGCGTGGTCGCTCCTCCTCTTTTATTATCGCGCTGTATCATCGACACGAGTCGTCTCGAGAGCCGCGGTTGAGTCGCATTCTTTCTTCGCGGCGAGAGACCTATTCACGACGACAAGAGACCGCGTTTCCACAATACAAATCGCGTTATACACGTATATATAATTCAACCGAACCGAATGTCGTTTTTATCGAAGGCTCGAAATATATAATATGAAAAATTCTGACTAAAAACGCGCCGCCGCCGCCGCCGCACGGTAAAGCTCGGCCCCGATATTTTTTTTTTATTATTATTACCATATGCGATGAAAATCCGAGGGTATTTTTTTTTTTCTAGAAAAATTCCATTCGAATGGATAATGCGGGCCACACACGCGTCTAGGGGAAAATATTATAAGGATTGCGGGAACTCGGGCTGCGGGAAATTTAATCTCCGCGCGCGTGCGACTGGAGGGGAAAAAAAAATAAATCGAGCTTAGAATTAGTTTTAGATAATACTAGAATAGTGCAAAAGCCAAGAATTTTTTTTTTTTATTTATTGACAATATCAAAATATATATATATACATACATATACCACATACAAAAAAATAAATAAATAAGAAATAAAAGCTTAACATAATACAGCTAAACAGCGACAAGTCGACTAGAAGTATTTCGAGTTACGATATTAAGCCTTTACGAGCGATCGAAAACAAATCGGCACGAAAAAACTCGACATCGATGTTATTTCTGCAGCGTGTTATTTTGGGATGTTTTTTTTTTGTTTATTTTTTCACGAACTTCCATAATTCGAGTAAATGTTTTTGTAACAGAACTCTGATCTGTTTTTTCTATCGAATGGATTTTTAATCGGCTATTAAAACAAAAACGTCTCTGCCCCGGCTGTGTGTCGTCTCTCTCTAATCATTTCTGATAAAATATTATCTGATAAATATACAATTAAACTTTTGGACAAGCATTTCTATACGAAAATGTGTTCACAGAAGAAGAAAAAAAAAATAAACATTATTGTAAAAACATAAACTTGTTCACTTCGCTCAGACTGTAAAAAATACGAATAAATATTCATAATACGTATATAATATGACGTAATACACAGAATCGAACTAAATACTATAACATAATTTAATAACATATTTTTTCCTAGCAAGATGTTAAGACATTATTTGAATACTGCAGTGTTGGTAAATTAATAATTTAGATTACGAGCGGAGTTTTAATGACGTATTTATTTTTATATTTGTGGAACCGAACCGCCTAGAGCGGGTCGGATATTGAAAATTTGAAAATTTTGTAATTAACTCATTTTTTTCTAATAAAATTTTGAATTCTGTGAACTAGCTGAAAATTTAACCCATTTGTAGGTTTTAACCTATTTTCAAGTCCGATTTCGTAATCCTGATGGTACAAAAAAAAATTTCAAAAACAATTAATTTGTTTGTAAAACTACATCGTTTTACGATAGAAGTTTAACGAAAAATCGGTTATTTTCTCGTGAAACACCGATCCTTTTCAAAACACCTTAATTATATTTTAAATTCTAAGTACAGATACATATATACACATATATTTATTTTTTACTTAGATATGTATTCTTCTTAATTCCTATAATAGGAACTGTTTTAAATATAAATTCTAAAATATGTCACAACCTTACAACGCTTTAACAGTTAGATCATTCGTTTACAACAATCTACATTGAACTTGCAGTTAGGTTAGAAATCGGTGCTTACCTGCAACAAAAGAAAACATAAAAATTAGAAACGTACATACTATTATTATTATTATTAATGTACACACACAATTCATGGTTTTCTATAACATTATTAGCTTGATGTTAGTGTACATATTAGATATTTTAGAGCAGAGAAAATCATTTAAAAGTGACATGTGGTCATTAAAGGAAAAAAATTATGGGTGGAGGAACAATATATGATTATTTGTTTGATTAAGTTCCCAAAGGGAATTAACCTTAAACAATTTTCAACAAATCTTTAGTGGCTTTGAAAGTTTTTTCGATTGGAGGGCTTAGCTCTCCCAAAATCTTCTCCAAATTCTTCAACATTTTTACCCTTGTAACCACTGACTTAGAGAATCAGTTTATAAGCTCGAAAACGTTCAAACTATTTTTATTGTTTGTTATTATATCGATGTAATCCAACGATACCATATTTTTTTCTAAGACTTGTATATTACGTAACGATTATTTAGGAATAATCAGAAGATATAATGCAAAATTTTATATGACAGTAATAACATATTATTATACAAATATTAATACATTTGCAACGAACGTAACACGATTATGCCATTTTTATTGTCCTCTAAAGTGTTTTTAAACGTCAGTAGTACTTATACCATTAATTATATCAATGCATTACTTACTTCAACCAACTATAAATACTATTTAAACTACGATTATATTATTCAATATCCTTAGCCACGAGTAAAATCAAACAGAACAATGAATTTGTAAATTCGTTAAACGTTTTGAACTTTATTATATAAATACTGGAGATAATTTTGGAATATTGTTGAGAAAAAAAAGTAGCCTTTCACTTCTATTCCTAAGCACAATCCTACATTGCCTATTTGTTATTCCGCGTTTGGTGAAATGACTGGTTAGCAAGACATCAATATAAAAAAAAAAATTAAACGTATTTAGTTATGTATGATGTAAATTCTGAATTCAATTTGAAATCGAATACTTTGGTGACTTTCGTCTGACAAAAACGTTAACTTATTTTTAATTCTATGCAACAAAAGTTAAATTGATATTGATCGGAAATAACATGTTATTGATAACACGAATCGGTCAAACAATTTTTAATTTTAATACTATATATAAAACGGTACTTTTTAATTTTAATGAAATAAAAAACGCGATTTCTTATTACTTATTTTTATTTATTTATTAGAATTTACACCAAATGGTTTTTGTGTACAAGATTGAAAACAAGATACGTATAAATGATTATAAATAAATAATACTTTTAGTTTTCAATCAACGCCGTCATAAAATGAATAAAAATCTTTTAATGAGTTTTACATTTTTTCATTTTTTTTTTTTTTTTATGTTTCCCACGTCATTCCGAAATGTCGATATGAGTATAAAGTATATAATGATAATATCAAGACAAAATGCACATGTGGAGAAAAACACGTAGAGAAACAATATGGTATATAATTATAACTCATTACTAATAAAGACTTTGGCATGGTAATTAGTAATAATTACTAAAGATTCGAAATGTTTTCAGAGCGGTTTTACTTTTTACATCATAATATTACGTTTAGTTCAGCCTACATCGACAGTCTACATTGAACACTAGTGATGGATCATTATAAATTGATTTAAAATTAAATTACAAATGTTTTCCGTGCAATGATCGTTCAGAGCTTTAAAGCTATATTCACAAATAGTTTTCCAAAACAAAACAACGCCGATTATTCACCGAAATAGAATTGAAAGGATAATGCATTAACGCTCGGGAAAACTAAAACGAAAGTGTGGTATTTATTGGATTTATATTTGTATTTGTACTTTTTTTCCACTCGTTCCATGTAGGTAAATATTTCTTCCGTTGTTTTCATTACTGAAATATAAATATTTATTTGAATAGCTATACCGCCGATATCCTTTGTTTCTTTTCGTTTCGTTTTTTTTTTTTTAATTCACGCGTATTTAAACACTGTAAAAATGGGATGAATGGTATTAGGGCCGAAGCAGTACTTATCGTGGAACAGTTTTTTTTTTTTTTTTTAAGTCTTGGAAAGTTATTACAGAAAAAAAAAAAAAAAAAATTACAAAAATCGTATAAATATCATAACGTAGTTACAGATTTGACTAACCTGTTATAACAATTAAAAGACCACAACTCAATCAAACAAAATACGCGCAGAAAAGCAATGAAAATAAATTATGAATCCATTTAAAACCGGGTCTAATAGTTTTAAAAGACGTTGAATGGACACAGGAAATAAAATAAAAAATCGAGTTTTTTATGCGAAAATCTTAAAAAAAAGTAACAAATAGAGAGTAAAATCATAATTATTTTACCAGTGGTAGGCGTAGATGGGGATGCGCTAGTGTGTAGGAAATATACTAAATCAATAATATACAGTGGCCACGTCAGGATTTTCGATTTGGTGTCGAGTAATTGTATCAGAAAGACCTTTTCACGGCTTCTTACATCAAACAATCAGACACATCTCCAATCAGACACGACAAAAGGAAAGGCATCCATGTTCTCTGGACCACTTCTCCGAAATTTTGAATTGTACAATACATTTTACATCATTAAGAAAAATTTAACTGTTGAACTGTTCAATTGCATAGCTAGCAAATAGCTCAATATTAAAAAGCGTTGAAAAAAAAAAAAAATAAATAAATATCAATGTAAAAATAAAAATATAATATAATGATAATACAGCAAAAAAAAAAAAAAAATGCCGGACATACTTCGCACGACGGGTGGGATTCACTTGACGGGTGTATTGAATTTTAAAGAAACGATAAATCATTTCTTCAACAAAACGATTCTGAAAGAAGAAAGTTAATAATATAAAAAATAAATGAAAAAGAAAAATGTCCAAAAATTATTTTTTTCACATTTTCAAAATTTTCTTGCACCAAAATCTTTCTTATATTATTTTCTATCTATGTTAAAATTTTCATATGGTTCGGATCAATAAATGATGGTTTCCGAGTCGTTTTTGACAAATTTTGAGTAGTTTTTTCCAAATGAAAAAAAAAAAAATTGAAGAATTGAGAAATTCAATAAATGACCTCTCTAAAGTACCGTCTAGAGGCAAATCCGGTTTCAAAAAATCGAAACCCATTGGACAAGTAATTCCATAAAAAATGTTGTACACAGAAAAAACAAATAAATAAATAAACATAATAATTGTAAAAACACTAGCTTCTTCACTTCGTTCAGAATTTAAAATGCATATGAATATTAACCAGATACACGGAATCCGAGATTAAAAACTTCAGCAGATTAAATTTAAGAGTAAATATCTCCATTCTTCTTAATAATCTCTTTTCTCGGAAAACACGTGATTCATCTTCGCTCTCGGCCAAAATTAATTTCAAAGTTTTCGAACGGTTTTTCAAGTCTTTCAACCGTCCACCGTTTACCTCACCACCGTCCACCATAAAATACAATAATTGTCATTCAGGTGATTTTCTGATACGCTGCACAATGAATTCACAAAATCCACCTCTACCACAATATTATTATCGTTGTAAATAATGTTATTTATTTTCGTTGTATTTATTCTTATATTATTACAATAATTATGTCATTAAGTTTTCCTGGGCCCCCACACGAGTCCTCTCAAAGGGGTCCAGTACTCATATTTATGTGAAATTAAATTAAATTAATAAAATATAAATTAAGTGATAATAATAACACGTTCTAACTTTAACGGTTTATTCATGTCAAACTCGTTGTATTATAATAAAACCAAATGGATTATTAACGGATTGTTTTATTTATATTATCATGATAATGTCGTCAAAGAATAGGCGAGTAGTTCAAGTCAAAAACAATACTAATGACTGTGCGAGCATTATAAAATTAATTATGTCATGTTACATTATGAACTCAATAAACTTATGATAACTGACATATTATTATTATTATAAATAAATTCGAAAATTAAATGTTATTACTATAAAGAAAATATTGTCAAAAATCACACACCATTTTAAAAAAAAACCTGAGCTTTTTGTAATGTTGAATAATGATACTAACATAACATTATCAGTAGTTAGAACTTACATACGAATTGTAACCATTTTTTTTTTTATTATTATAAGCAGAGGTATGGATCATAAGGGTTTTTTTTAATTTTTTTTAATTGTAATCAATAATTTTAACTTTTCATATTTCGAAAGAGAATAGATTTTATTGATTTTGAAAATATTTATACTTACATTTTCGAAAACAATATTCTTTTATAAAGATATTAGGTTAAACGTAGTGGATCTTGTTGGTAAAAATATTTTATAAAAATATATTTTTTTCATACAAATTAAAATATGTAATTAGTGTTGTAAAATAGTTGTATATGAAAATAATACGCACTGCAGGGATAAAATACGATGAGTATACGTAATTTTCGAATGACGTTAGGTGGAGTCCAATACAGTTATCATTAAAATCCTTTTATCTTTTAATGAAAAACATAAAAGGTCGTATGTTTCCTTTTCTTATTTCGTTGCATAATTTAATTAGTACCTAAATTGGCGTTCTTTAAATCACGAATTAATTAAACAGAAGTAAGAACATAATAATATATTATTAAATTCTGGTCTCTCGGTATTTTATGTGCTGTAATAAATAGTTTTTTTTTTTTATTTTAACATTAAAATATAATCATCGAGAAAAAATATTTGCATTTAACAGAACTCCAATTTGGTAAATCATATAATATATAATATTTATATATTCGCTATTATTTTATAAATCTAAGAGGAGAGTGTTAACAGAAAAAGTTATTAAACAAAAATGTACATAATATGATGAAATATATCTGTTACGTTTTGTTTACAATGAAACACAGTTAATCAATAGAGTAGTAATCGAAATTAGTAATTTCGTGATTATGAATTTATCATAATATTATATATTTATATGACTGCACAATATATTTTTATCATAACATTCTACTAATGAACGACTAAGTCGAGCTTTGTATGTAAACTAGACGACTATGCTTTTCAGAGAACGTATTCACATTATGTGTGCGCACATTCAATGACGAACTCGAATGTATTAACCGAAATGTACGGTTTTTGAATCTCGAACAAGAAAATCAATTATCAAGAGATAACTTTCAAGTGTAATCTATGTTTACCCGGTACACCGTACCGTATCTTCTGTTGAAGATTGTATAAACTGTTTCAATCGTAACAGGCGCAGTCCTTATTTGTAATTATTATGGTTTGCAGATTTAAAGCAGTACATACAATGGATTGTTGTTTACCTCTGTGTGTACGGGCCAAATCAAGATCCTTTGATCCCCTGGTCGTAATTAACTAGCAGTAGTTCGAGTCTTTTTTCGAACTCGAAATTTCCATTGACACAATTACAGGCATTGCGCGACCATTTCACCGACAACACTCTCAATACAAGAATTTTATGGAATTTTTTTACTCAACTAGTAAACACTAGTTGCTGGTCGAAACTTTTGGACAAGTATTTCCGCATACGAATAATTTGCTTACAGAATCAAAAAATAAACATCATTGCAAAAACACTAGCTTCTTTGCTTCACTCAGAATCCAGTACTAAACTACTGTTTAAATTATAAGTAAAAATAAAATAACATTATAAACGTATTGAGTTTCTAAAATTTCTAAGCAGACCAAAAACTTTAAAATGAATTTATAAAATATTCGCTCATCCGAATTCTTAGATGGTAAAAAACTTCAATGTCAATATCGCTTCAAGGGATTTAAAAATAAGTGAAAATTAGACGATGAACTATTGTCAAATATATTTATTTCTATCAAATTGGGTTATTTTTATAGATTTCATTGATTTTTTTCTTGAATTGTATGGTTAAATTTTATGGAATGATACTCAATACGTAATTTTCTACCTATATATCAACATTTTCGCAACAGTTGGCTTGTTAAAATATTTTTACCCGCGTTGAAAGATATAATTATGGTTCAAATGAATGATTTATTTTCGTTATTATTTCATAATATGGGTCATTTATTGTTTTTAAGGTCGTACATCGCTGCTCTCTCAATGTAAGCGTTATACTTTTTTCTTAAACCTAGATGGAAAAACGTTGACGTTGAAGAGATAAAAAAAAAAAATCGCCTGTCGAATAAGGGAAACAACAATACGACTTGTTCGGAGTATAACTACCGCGTGAAGAATGTTTAAGCGTTACCCCCGTAAACTTTGTATCACAAACATAATTCGATTCGAGTACATAAAACATATAAATAACTTGTTTATTTATGTATAATAATGTCGACGCGAAAATTAAAAAAGTTTTTTGGTCTGTAAACTTTATAAAGTCTATGATATATATATATATATATGTGTAAAATTCTTTATATTTACATAAAAAATATTTAATGAGTCATAAAACAGTTTTAAACATCATTAGTTTTGTTTAGTGAATAGAAAAAATAAACAAAAAAGATACCGAATTAAATATAAATAATAATTTATTTAACCAAAATATTTACCAAGTGCATATTATTTTCTATCGGTGGTCGAAATTTCGCACAGAGACTGTTATTATAATTATTATTACTTTTTAACGCATATTCAAAAAGCCGGACATACTTCGCACGATGGGTGTACTTCGCACGACGGGTGGTATTCTCTTGACGGGCGTATTAAATTTTAAAGAAACGATAAATCATTTCTTCAGTAAAACGATTATGAACGAAGGAA
>JAIPRM010004835.1:0-21935 GCA_025469315.1 Stegophylla sp. TES_Ste_2020 | reverse complement strand
GGTTTTTTTTAACAAAAAAAAAAAAAAAAAAAAATTGAAGAATTGAGAAATTCAAAAAATGACCTCTCTAAAGTACAATCTAGAGGCAAATCCGATTTCAAAAAGTTACTGATCGAAACTTTTGGGGCAAGTATTTCCATACGAAAAGTTGCACCAGGTTCTTCAATTCGTTCAGAATCTAAAAATTAATAAAAATAAAAAAAATTTTAAATTTTCAAAATTGACCGCAAGCGTACACGTAATACGTATATTGTTGTTACGACGAACACGCGTACATAACGAGTGTACAATAGGGCGGGGGTGTTGAACCCAATCAATAGATGATTTTTGGGTTCAATGAATTGATGACACTGGCGCGCACATCATATACGTATGGCGTGTACGTGCGAACGCGTATTCGTGTGTGCTATATAGTACGGCGTGTATGTATATTTGTGCAGGTGTACAGAGAAGAGAGTAATAAATACATAATATAAAATATAGTAGTGGTGCCTGGAGGTCCCGCATCACGCTGCAGCATCCCGCGAAATTAATAAATAACTGTATAAGGGCATGCGCGCGTGGATCGGTTTTGGACCGAAGGCCATATTATATCTTATATCAGACCATTGTTATCGCGCCGTCGCGCGTCGTCGTATTTCTTTCGTACATCAATTTTTTTTTTTTTTTTCTCGTGATTCTCTTTTCACTTCTTATTGGTATATAACAACAAAATAATAATAATAATAATGATAAAAAAAAAATATAATACATATTATACGTATGAGACGGCGTGTATGTTTTATATAGGAAAAGAAACGGAATAATAATAATATTGAGTATGCGTTAGGTTACAAAATAAAATACGTACATAACGTCGATGAACCCGGGCAACAATATACTAGTAGCAAAGAAATACGACATGACACGTGATACATACACGTAATATAGTCTAGGGTGACTATATTTAAGAAAATAAAATACAGGACAAAAATATTTTTCATAATATTGTTAAATAAATAAGTATTTATTACATAATATATATATATATATATATAATGTTTTTGAATCGTGAAAAAGTATAATTTTTAAGCTACCTATTATAAATTAAATTTAAACACGTAAAAATATTATTTTGAAAAACATAAAATAACATAATTAAACTAAATTGATACTTTTTAAAATTTCTTCAAATCCTTTATTCATGTATAATGCATACTTTACTTTCTAAAAAAAATTTGTAAATTCATTTTACGATTATAATTTATTTAATGTTATCCACAAGATTTCTAGATTCTTAAATTATTTTATTCAATAATTTCATTTCAAAAATTTTAAATCAACAGCAAGTCAAAAAACATGACTAATATGGGACAGACTTGAAATTACGGGACAAAAAACGTCCTGAGAGAAGTTTATCAGGACAACAGGACGCAGAGCCGAAATAAAGGACAATTCCGTATAAAACAGGACGTATGGTCACCCTAATACAGTCTCCAGTAGTCGTTTGGAGTACGCATTCGATCGAATACGCGGGTGAAAAAGCTATTCGGAATATTTACAAATTGCTAATTTATATCGGTTGTGAGGTCTGATTTGAAAGTTAACGTAAAACGGATATGTTCCATGTCAGTCGACGTATGAGATGATAAATGATAAAATGGTTTCACACTTTTCACATTGATCGTGACAATGGTTTTTCATAATCCATTACAGTAATTTTTGACAAATTGTCCGGAATCAAAAAAAAAAAAAAAAAAAAAACTATTTTGTTCATTTACCACGTGTTAACAATTGCTGCTCCGAAAAATAACTTACCAGGGCGATTGCCCTTGCCCCCGAAATTCTCAACAAGGTACACTCGGTGGAATGACCACATTAATTTAAGAAAAATATATTGATCAGAATGTATTCTCTTTGCACGGGAGTACTACAATGGAGGGTGAAGGGAAAGATGATGATGACAGAAAACGTGGTTCTTAACGGACCGATGAAGAAGTAAACTTAAAATAATATATAGTTTAAATGTTAGTTACGAGTACGTCTAACGCGACGGTATAAATCAGTGTTTTCCAACCAGGGGGGTGCGTCCCCCTCGGGAGGCGTGTACACATTGCTTGGGGAGGCGCGAGCAGTGTTCACAAAGTTAACATTTTTAATTAATGTGTAGAAAAAATTAAAGTGAAGTATACAACAAAGGTGATAAAATAGGTTATCCATAGGGGAGGGAGGGGGGGGCGAGATTTTCGAAAATCTATAAAAGGGGGGGCGTAGAATACAAAAGGTTAGGGAACCACTGGTATAAATAGAGCGATCGAAATCCACGATATAAACCTGTAGGTTCACATACGTATCGGATCTGTAACGCACAGTCTGACGCGTATTTTCTATACCTCTAATACTCGTCTGCTGACCGAATTATCATTATCATTATTATTATACTGTTATGTACATATACGTCGTGGTTCGTCGTGAGAGGTGTCGGCCGTGGTTAACAAGGGACTCTGTGATTATAAGTGCGTGGTACACTATGAGTCACGAAGGCGCGAGATCAGTCATTACCGCGTTATTATTATTATTTCACTCTCCCCGAAGAAGAAAAAAGTGTTACAACCGTTTTTTTTTTTTTTTTTATTATTATTATAAGGACCGCAGCGCCGCTTCGTCGTTTGCCCCCCCCCTCCCCATAGTATAAACGGACGCGTTAAAGTTCAACAAGTGAACACATAATATTATAACACGTAATGCACACACACACATGTGATACAATATACGAGTATTTCTTACGGGCCATTAGTGCCACGCGGTCGCGCCACGTACCCATAGAAGAAAGAATACGAGTACGGAAAATTTCTATAAATACACGCGTTTTACGCCTTTCGGGTTAATTGATCCGTGAAAAAATCACTTACACCCGGAGGTCGGTGACCTGTTGGACGGTGTTTTTTTTTAAAAAAGCTTCTGGTCGAGGTCCACGTTAAAGAGAAAACAATATTTACGTACATGATAATTTTATTCATAATCAAAAGTCGCGCATAATACTATACTTACTACTCGGTTGACTTTATTTTTTATTTTCCAAACAAAATAATATTGAGAAAAAAAAAAGTGTTTTGCGTAGGCGACTACTTCGTTACAAATTTTGGTCATTAATGGTCAGAAATTTTTTTTGAGTAAGGAGTTAAATTTATTAACAGAGTAAAATATGTGATAGAGTTAAGAGCAGAAATAATAATTTTAAACGCTGCACGTAGCTTCTCCAGTTCCGTTTAATATTAAATAAATTTTGTAAGACTCTGTATAAAACTCTGTAATGGTTAAGCGAAATTTTTGGAAAATTGTTAAATTCTAAGCGACACTGTATAATTACGGGCTATTTTTTTTTTTCGTAGACACCATAATTAATTCAATATTATTATATGTTTAAAGTAAATTTTATTTTTCTAACCAATTTCAGATGAAAATATATTATGACTTTCAGTATTTTCACAAACATTTTTAATAACGTTCATCAAAATTAGGCATACAATTTTAAAACGCTTTGTTTTTGTAAGTGTGTTAATAAACAGTAGTTGAAATAGCTCATTCGTTTATTAGGGGGGTTTGATATGAACTTGCACATACCACTAAATAAATAAATCTATATCTATAAAAAAAAGTGTGTACTTCGCTCGTCGGGGTGTTCTTCGGACGTCGGGTGGGATTCTCTTGACGGGTGTATTGAATTTTAAAGAAACGATAAATCATTTCTTCAATAAAACGATTCTGAACGAAGGAATTTAATAATATAAAAAAAAAAAAAAAAATGAGAAAAAAAAATGTTAGAAAAATGTCCAAAATTTTCTCGCTCCAAAATCTTTCTTATATTATTTTCCATCTATCTATTTAAATCTTCATATAGTTCGGATCAAAAAATGATGGTTACCGAGTCATTTTTGTCAAATTTTGGGTAGTTTTTTCAAAAAAAAAATTGAAGAATTGAGAAATTCAAAAAATGACCTCTCTATAGCACCATCTAAAGGCAAATTCGGTTTCAAAAAGTTACTGATCGAAATTTTTGAACAAATATTTCCATACAAAAAGTTGTACACAGAAAAAAAAAACAAAAATAAACATCATTGTAAAAATAAAAAACAATATCCGGTTATATGTCGTCCGTAAAGTAAACGAGTTAATTAATTAATTGTATCAACTGTATCGACTCAAATGCATCTTAGTAACTATTTAGAGGTAACTCGTTATCCAAAACCGATAAAGTGCTTGTTTACAAACATTTCCACTTTCCATATAATATAGCGGCCATTTCACTCGATAATGATATACTACTACATAGTATAGTTATGTATATTATTCATAATATATGTATATATATATATATAAATTATGAGTGTGAGAGAAAAACGAGTGTACCGTCAAAAACAACGATACGGTTCGTCACATTTGAGGTTATAATACGGTAATAAATTCGAAATGGACCACAATAATAATTATAATAAACACGTATGAGGCACGCCGAGCGCTTAAATAATAGTTATGATGGGGCAGTGAGGACCGTCGTGGTCATTGCCGCTGTCAATAAAGGTACACACTGCGCCACAGATATTAAGTCGTTTTTAAAAGATTTTTTTTTTTTACATATCTAAAAGCCTATGATTAATTTATTACCCCCGAGGACCGTGGTGAGAGGCAATTTACACGTTTTTTTTTTTTTTTTTTTAATAATCTTCGTAACATAGTTAACGTTTTAATTTTATACACGTACGTATAGTCGTCATACTACAGGGTGGGAACTCACAGTTCAAAATATATTTTATTTTATTCACTCCGTAAATTATAATATTATACGAGTCATCATCATCATCGGGGTATCTATTATAATATAGGCTCAGTCGTCGTTCAACTATAATATTACACGTTAGTACGGAGACGCATTAATTTTTTACAGTTTAGTTTAGAGGTTTTTACACTGAAACGTTACTCGCGAGTGTTTTTATTATACACATATAGAGCAACAACAGCAGAGGTGCATCATCTAATGCACTCAAAGAGCAATAGGAAACCTTTCGTGCCCGTTATACTCGTAGTGTATAATACCCCTACTACGCATCTCCGAAATGTTGACAATAGATATTTTATAAACTGCGATTTATTTTTATACAACTTTGATTTCGTTTAACGCGCAATAATAATAATATAATGTCGTCGTCGTCGTCGTGCAATGCAACAAAATAATAATAATAATAATAATAATTGCGATTTTCTACAGTTCAATTATTATTATGCTCACAGTATTTTTCAATTTCTCCGATAATCATTGTATATTTCCTACACGTGTAAAAATTATTATTCCTTTATTAGGTAACGAACAACAAAATGTATATTCGTAGAAATAACGGGCGATGGCATAAATACGTATTTATATTACGAACGAAATACGTTTTCAAATAAATATGTGGTGGGATATCGTCTCGATCAGAGGCATAATAAATAAAAAGCCGGACATACTTCGCACGATGGGTGCACTTCGCACGACGGGTGGTATTCTCTTGACGGGCGTATTAATTGATATTAATTGATCGAAACTTTTGGACAAGTATTTCTATACGAAAAGTTGTACACAGAAAAAAAAAAATAAACATCATTGTAAAAACACTAGCTTCTTCACTTCGCTCAGAATCTAAAATATGACTTTAATGCGAAAAACTTAAAGGACCCTTTATTTCCTATTCGGTTTAAATGTAAAAAAAAAAAGGCTGGAAATACTTTGCACCATGCATGACGGATGTACTTCGCTTTCCAGGTGGGATCTCTTTTGTGGGTGTATTGAATTTTAAAGAAACGATAAATCAACTCTTCAATAAAATGATTTTGAACAGATTTTATACAAATTTTAACATTTACTGAGTATTGTGTTACCATGGCAACAATGGTTACCATATTACCATGGTTATAACGGTTACAAAGGTTGCCATGGTTACCACGAATAAAATGGATACTCTGACCACAATGGTCACAATGGTCCCAACACTGGCCTCAATGATCTCAGCATTGATCACAGTGGTCCTAACAATCATTCAAAAAGACGAGTGTCAATCCTACGAAATAAAGCGAATTAATTCCAAGTATAAAGTATCATTTAGAGTTGAATTCTGATTCAAAAAGTGCCTTGTCTAAACTTTTGGTTAAGTATTTTTATTTATACGCAGTGTTCATAGAACGAGGGGCACATTAAAATTAGCATCATTGTAAAGTCATAAGCTTCTTCGCTCTGCTCAGAATCTAAAATAAAACTAGGTGCATGTATATTTCATTAGAATATTTTATACTTAAATATTCATTATTATAATATATTATCATTCTAATGAAAATTCCAATTACAGTAAAAAAATTACAAACATGTAATAGTGCATTAATAACAATAGCATTTTGAAGAAAATTAGAGAAATTTAGCTAATAACTGACACAAATGACAATTATTTCCTAAAAAAAGTAACTAAAAGTGATTCAATTTTTAAAAAAAAGTGCCTTACTTTCAGTCTTTTAGTAGCTTAAAACGAGACACGAATCAGATTAGTTAAATACGCTTATACGGGGGTGAAAAAAAAATCGAGTATCGCTTTCTAATGTTATGGTATCCGCCGCGAAGTAAATAAAAAGCGAGTACCATTTGCTGCAGTTAACCGTTTTCTCAATTATCTTTTATTATTGGACATACTAAATTATCGTACGGATTGTGAGTGTATTTCAATATTATTATTATTATTTTTTTTTTCAATGCTTATAACCATAAAGTGTTTTTTTTTTCAAAAGATTTTTATTCTTTTTAAGGCGACTTCCATAAATTAATGTTTGTAATGTACCTCCTGATATATGACGATGCCATTCCACCATGAACGAGGTATAATACACGCGTTTGAACGGTTCTAACACGATTTTAACTGCTTCCTCTCGGTAAATATATTGATGAATTCAAATTTAATCGTTCGTAGGTGAAAATAAGCGCATTAGTCGAACGCCAGACGCTATTAAAATAATTAAAAAAAAGAACAAAACTCTAAGGTGACACGTGCGTCGGCGCCGCACGTGTGCATCATAAGCAAAGGGGTAATAAATATTTTTTAAATTTATTAATGAAATTCATACGAGACAAATCGTTCGGATAGGGCGAGGGGAACGAATAGAATGGAATTTTCAAAAAAAAAAACTGTAATAATATCTGCTGTAATGTTGTTGTTGTCTCAAATTGGTCGTGCGGAACGCGGAGATCAAGCTTGCGGAGAGAAAAATATGTATAATTTATATCACATATACCTATATAATATATACGTATATACGATTATTGTTATAGTTTTCTCGCAGATCGCTATCCGCGTTTAGTAGTCGGCCGCGCGGGATTAAAGATAGGAGAGTCTATATTCGTATAATATCATATTATGCCAACCTCCCTGGAAATATTATTATTATTATTATTAGTATAAGGCTCAGATTCATATGTAATAAAAATAAGAAAATACTTATGTAAATAATACATATATGTACAGTAAAAAAGGATAAAAATCAATTTTGAATAGCGTTTAAATGGGGAAAATACAATATATACGTATATTATTCCTGTGATGAAACTTAAATGGTAACTTATACTTCTCGGTCACAGTGATCTGACATAATATATAAGTCATCGGATTTTATGAGTTGAGAGATCTGCGATATGGCCTTAAAAAAGATTTGTTTTGATAAAACGAACGTTCGACTTTGACCGATGTAAATAATGCGAATTTCACACTTCAAATATCTAAAGGAGTGAGTTAGATTTTAGGTAAGAATATCTCGGGTTAATTTTGAGTAAAAAAAACCAGGATGATAATTACTCAACACGTTTTGCATTTTGTCTTTAACAGTTACTTAGAATATTATTGTTCTACATAAAAAACAAAAAAATCCATTGAACTCAGGTCTGTTTTCGTGTTTCTAATACCTGTTGTAGTTGTAAAGTATTCGCCAGAAATTTGAAGTTAACGAAAATATATAATTTAAATCATCATTACTAATTGATGGTTTATTTATTTTGAAGTCCGGATCGAATGTTGACAAAATTTCTTGTATTTTTTAAAAAATTGTCTCGATAGTATTTGGCCGCATGTGAACGTATTCTCCGTCTGGGAAATTCGAAAATTGAAAAACACGAAAATTCACAAAATTAATTTTAAATTATTGCGGAAAATAGCAAATTAAGTAGAAAAAAAAAATGCATTTATGACGAATCGTGTAAAAATATGTAAAATAAAAGCAAGCATAAGGAATTCTTTGAAACAAAATTTCGCACTCGTCAAAGTCAGTAGTAAATTGTATTCACGTATACATCCTAGCCCTAATTATTATAATATTATTCATTGCTACTATTCATTTATTTTTTTACAGGCACCTGTTGTACTTATATTATATATAGGTATACCCGAGTGATTTTATGTATGGAATGTTTTATCGTCTAGTGTGTGTGTGTGTGTGTGTGTGTGTGTGTGCAAGCACAATGAGTTAATATATGTATTATTATAGTATTATGAGTACAGTGTGTTTGTGTGTTTTTCTTTCAAACGTGTGTACGTATACCCTCGACAATAAGAATCTAGTAGAAAAAAAAAAACCCCTTTGTCACGAAAATTGTGCGCCTCGGGTTCACCGGATAGTCTATATAAAGCAGACAGCGCAAAATTGCACCCATACATACACACACACACACACACACACACATTCGGTTCTTTCGTTTTTTTTTTTTTTTTTTACGTGCTCTTATACTATAATAATAATAATCACTACGACCACTCGAGGGCGTCCGCGACATTGATGTTGTTTTATTTGACGTCATATCAATCAAACGTTTTTGACAGAGTAGCTATAAGACTTAAATAATATAAATCTGTTATTAATAATATAAATCTATTATTATTATTATTACTATGATCGTAGCACATAATATTATTATCAATACACATGTGAAACAACAAAATCACATTGACCTTTCAGGTAGTTCGACACACACACACACACACACACACAGTACGTGTTCGTGTGTATATAAGATCTATATTTCAATAATAATAATATATTGTACACAGCACCTGTTGCAAGTACGCCAGTATAAAGACGCACGGCAAATCTTTAAAAATTACTGTTTGCAAACTACCTATTACTAGCTGATAATAATTAATTCTTTCGACGTGTGCACGTGTACAGTACAGACTTCCCAGTCGAGTATAAAAAAACATTACAAATATTTTGTGTGCGTCCGATATCGATATTGTGTCGAATAATATTATTATAATTATAATTTGTCATTGGCACGCGCGCGAGAAGTGTAAGGTTTCTCAGGTTTCTACCCCGTGAATATGCCCATTATTATTATTTATTTTATTTTTTTTACACGATTCGCTAGACTGAGCATAAAATATGAGACTACCGAATCTGACGAACACATTATTATTTCAATGAATTCCAAAGTGTATATTATAATAAACAGAAATTTATCTGTGCGAGTGCGTACAGTGTCGTTTATCGTAGTATATTATAATTTATATAGATAATAATATGAGGGAATACGTTTTCAATTCCTAGTAGTCTATTGCAGTCACTTGCAACGACTCACCACAATTTTCTCAAAAGGGTTGCTGGAATATAGAAACTAATTTGATGAATTCTAGGCGGAATGAAGAAGTTAGCGTTTTTACAATATAATGTCTTTTAGATTCTGAACGAAGTGAAATTTTTTGAAACAGGATTTTGTTTTTGGGAAAAACTACCCAAAATTTGACAAAAAAATACCATCATCATTTGAAGTAAATGAAAGTAAAGTAAAGTAAAGTATAGACAAGAAAGCCGGACACACTTAGCACCACTGATATTCTTCGCTTTTCGGGTGAAATGCTCTTGGTGAGTGTGTTGAAAATGACGACTATTATTGTTCTTTATATAATATTATTAACTTCTTTCGTTCAGAATCGTCTTATTGAATTGAACGATTTATCGTTTCTTTAAAATTATACACACCCTTCAAGAGTATCTGTCCCGAAGAGCGAAGAATATCTGTGGCGCGAAGTATGTCCAGCTTTTTTTTTTTTATGTACACGTTTTCAAATAGAAATACTTGTCCAAAACCAGCAACTTTTAAGAAACTCTCAAAAGTTTTTTCCATCCGACTTTTGGAAAAACTACCCAAAATTTAACAACAATGCCCTTAAATTTTTTTTTTCAACCAAACTTTTTGAAAATTTAAATATAGATAGAAAATAATAATAATAAAAAAATATTTTGGTGAAAGAAATACTTTTTTTCCCTTAAAAAACTACACACATCATGTTTATTGTGGCCGTAGCCTCACATTTTGTCATGGGGGTAAGAACTAAGAAGCCCCCTCCTTCCGCTACTCAACACGAGAAATTCGCGCAAATAACTTTTATCCTACTCCTAAATAATAATCAGCATTACAGGTCTGAAATTAGTTATTAGAAATAATTTTGGAAATTTGTCGATAATTTTGTCGCGTAGGGTAAAAGACTCCCTCTATCCCCCCCCCGCTAGCACATTTAACGTACATTATTCTGTACTTAATATACCGCGGTTAACGGCTTAGTGTTATATGGAAAAAGCTATACTCTAGTTGAACGAGAATCGATAGCGGTGAATTGTTATTTACGTTAGTGCATTGTTACAACTTACTCATGAATAATAAAATACGTATATCGACCAAAGATAACATCTATTTTTTCTATCCTCTCTTTTATATATTCTTTGGACCGATAATCTTAATTTGTCCGCGTATAAAAATTCACTAAGAACAAACCATTGAATGAAGAACTTCCTCATTGTCATTTAGGTACATATTCACTTCCGATCGATTTTTTTTGCGTTGGCACGATTTCGGTCCGCCTCGTTGTGGTATATATACGTCGTGTAGCTCGCACTCTGTACATTAGGCATACGACACGTCGTGTTTGCGGAGTAATATCACTACTATAGTTGCGATATTGTTTCATCGACTTTTACCCGTACAACGTTGTAGTCTTTAATTAAAAAAAAAAAAAAAAGAGAAAGCACGCGGTGAGCCGATTCGCGTTTCTTTCTACCAAAACCGTTTTCGACATAAACGATCACAAACACTGAAATACACCCACCCGAAGAATAAATAGCTACGCATTTGATTATATTATACTGTCACGATAAGACGATTTATGATCGAAAACGGGGCTATAGATGGTTGAAAAAAAAGCGTCTTGATATTAGGTACCTGCATCAATTTTCATCAGCTATATAAATATAAAAAGACCGGACATACTTCGGACTATAATTGATATATACTTTGCTTTCTGGGTGGGTTATACTCGGTGGGTGTATTGAATTCTAAAGAAACGATAAATTATTTCTTCAATAAAACGATTCCGAGCAGATTTTATAAACATTTTATGTTAACATTTATTGAGTAATCTGTTAGTATGGCAACAATGGTTACAATAGTCACCTCTTGTGGTCTTCCACAATGGTTACCATGGCCACAATGACAAATCATTTTTTTAATTAGACGATTCTGAACGAAGGAAGTTAATAATATAGAAAACAATAATAGTCGTAATTTTCAACACACCCACCAACAGTATCTGACCCGAAGAACGAAGGATAACCGTGGTGCGAAATATGTCCGGCTTTCTTGTCTATTCTTTACTTAACTTTACTTTATTTTACTTTTTTCTTATCTAATAAATAAAGAAAAGGAAAAAATAATTAATGAAAAAAAAAAGTATTAGAAAAATGTCCAAAATGTTTTTTCTTTATATTTTCAAAATTTTCTCGCGCCAAAATGTTTCTCATATTATTGTCTATCTATGCTTAATTTTTCAAACAGTTTGGATTAAAATGTAATGGTTTCCGAATCTTTTTAGTCAGCTTTTGGGTAGCTTTTTCCAAAAAAAAAAAAAAAAAAATTGAAAATTTAAGAAATTCAAAAAACAATCTCTCTAAAGTACTAACTAATGGCGAATTCAGTTTCAAAAAATTGATAATCGATACTTTTGAACAAGTATTTCTACACGAAAAAGTGTTCACAAAAAAAAAAAAAAAAAAAAAGAAGAGGAAATAATAATAAACATCATTGTGAAAACATTAGCATATTCATTTCATTCAGAATCAAAAACCATTATGAATTTTAGAAACAAAAAAAATATTATGTTTCATAACGATCAAATTTTAATTCATCTCTCAATATGTCTCGAGTTAATAATATTATAATATAGGTAATAGACGAATAAACTAGTTTAAAATTGCACAACAACGTAAATACTGCAATGTTATTATCTATAGAACTGTATATTATAATCGTAGAAGTGCAGCACTCGTAACTCGCAACCGTTATTATACACGATACTCGGGAAAATAACTAATTATTGGGCGTTTCGTTATTATAATAATTTAATTTCGTTACATCACGAATAGTATGATAATATTATATATGCTACGAGCTTACGGATTTATTATATAAAACACTAAATAGTACCTACTGTACATAATAATAATAATAATAATAATAATAATAATATTATGTAGTGCACCGTTTGTGTGTCAGACATATTTGAAAAGGATTAAACGGTTGCGTTATGTATTCAGCCAATTATTTCGAACCCTTATAACCCAATCACGTTGAATTTAGTGTCATACGACGATTTATCTCTAACCACACCACGTATCTCGCAAAAGTGATGGCCCGTGGCCACACGTATACCTAAATGAAGCATTGAAATGGAATACGCTTAGAGTGACCTGTTGAAAAGAATCAAATTACCGTATCGAAATATTGTATCCCTTGTTCAATCGGATCACTACTTTTTCACAACACCACTTTTTCTATTTTCATCAATGAAAGGGGTATAGGCCCCTAACCTAACCTAACCTTTGCCTACAACAATATAGAAATTATTTACGGTGGTGTGTTCGTTAAACGTTTTTCGTTATAATAAATTAGTTACCCATATCGAATTTTAGAAATCGATTTCATATTTTTTCAATCACGCGCATGAGTAATGTGAGTAGGTATGAAAAATTATTTCCAATAATAATATTACACTACGCTCTGCTGCAACAGATTATTGGTCGTGTACCGCACGTTTTTCAATCGTTTATCGTGACATAGTACAGTACGAAATATTATAATAACTCTGTGCGAATTGAGTCGTTACGCTCGTTAATGGTGAATAAATAATTATGTTATTCGCTGAGCCGACGTGATACAGACGCGAGTACACGAACATTGAATAACTGACGTTATAAAGTAGAAAATTCTGCACGAATATTTTTTTCTTTTCGCAGACGCGTTACTAGAACGGTATTAATTTAAAATAATAATGGATGTACATATTTTTAAACAACGCTAATTGTTTCTCGTTAACTCGACCACCAATCATCACGCGGCTCATTTTATTTTTCACATTTTCTACACCGGAACTCTCACTATCGTATAAAAAAAAAAAAAAAAAAAAAAAAAAACGATTTGACATAATATTCGTTTGAAAAACCTTCGGTACGAGATAATAATAATTTACGATCGTCATTGTAATTTATTGAACAGAAAGGAAAAAAAAAAAAAAGAGAATATCGAAAGTCAATTGGGTGGTGTATCTCACTGTTGTATACTTCCGCCGCCATGACTGACGTTACGATGGCGGCTTGACCAGCTGCTGGACTCGACGACGACACAGACCAATATTTGCCGACAGCCGCGAAATTACTGCTATTAGTTACTGTATAATATTAATAAACGTCCTAACCCAATACGACCTCGGGCAACACGACGCGACGTCGTCTTCTCGGCAGGTCGGCTCGGGTGAAATAATAATAATAATAATAATAATAATACATTCGTTTTGAACCTGCGGTTACCCGAGTCCTTTGACCTCGTTTCCGCCTACCGGCGTTTGCGGCGCGTATTGTGTTGCGTATAACCGTCATCTACACTCATAAGGTGGTTTCCTGCGTTAATATTGTTATCCCATGTAGATATAACACAGACACGTGGTCAGGGACGGACAAGAGGCCTGTGGGAGTATCTAAACACTAGGTAGGTGCCTAAATTTTTGACTGTAGATACGAAATATTTTTAAAAAAAAGCATTCACTCTTCCGGTTAGATACAACTGGGTTTGTGGAATTTAAAAAAAAAAAAAAATGATAAATCATTTCTTCAACAAGACGATTCTGAACGAAAGAAGTTAATAATATAAAGAGATCAATAATGGTCTTCATTTTCAACACACCCACCATGAGTATCTGACCCGAAGAGCAAAGAATATCCGTAGTGCGAAAAATGTTCGGCTTTCTTGCCTTTACTTTACTTTGCTTTGGTTTACTTCACTTTTTTTCATCTAATAAATAAAGGAAAAAATATTCGATGAGAAAAAAAATGTTAGAAAAATATTCCAAATTTTTTTTTCCACGTTTCCAAAATTTTCTTGCGCCAAAATCTTTATCATATTATTGTTTATCTATGTTTAAATTTCCATAAAATTCGGATCAAAAAATGATAATTTCCGAGTCTTTTTTGTCAAATTTTGGGTAGTTTTTTCAAAAAAAAAAAAAAAAAATGAAGAATTGTGAAATTCAAAAAATGACTTCTCTTAAGTACTACAACTAGAGGAAGAATCGGATTTCATAAAGTTACTGATTGAAACTTTTGGACAAGTAGATCCATACGAAAAAGTGCTCTCAGAAAAAAAATAAAAAGAGAAGAAAGAAAACATCATTGTAAAAACACTAGCTTCTTCACTTCGTTCAGAATCTAAATACTTTTTATTCCTTTTGACACAAGATACATCTTTTTAATTAATTATTATAACATGTAAATATTATTAAAATGTATAATTTTTCAATATCACTCATTTTCAACATTTTAAACAACAAAATATCAAAGAAACGTTAATAAATTATGACGTATAAATTACTTAATCAAATGTATCTTTATCTTGTATCATTACGCGAACAGCATAAAAAAGAAACAAGGTACACAAAAAGAATAATATCTTGATAATATCTTTAATAATAATATCTTGATACAAGATTACAAGACAAAAACGTATCTAAGATACTGCCCATTCCTAGATACATGTGTAGGGGCGGATTGGCGATTTTTATCGTCCTGTTGAGAAAACCCCTCGGCTACAAATTATACAATTTTCTCTTTTTCCTAGCGAAAAAAAAGCACTATAAAAATAAAGATTTTTGTCGTTCAAAATCTTATTAAATTCTTAACTCCATGTATGTATATAAAATATTTTTTGTCTGTCGGATTCGAAATTTTATAGTCTTGTAGGATAATTTTATTTAATATTTTTTTTTGTTAAAGTTTCTATGCGGAACTACGGACTTACTGCTAAGTGCTCACGAACGTTAATCCTATTACGAAAAACGGAAGACAATCATTGATATATATAATCGATAAGTACAGATATCCTTTGGAAAATTTGAAAATTATGACCTTCATATGTCGTGCGCTTCACGCATACGCGTACTGATTACATCGATTTGTTGTGGGAATGTTTGTTTAAGAGTTTCTTTCACACCTAATCGCAATAAACTACTCAGCGCCATACCTACACAGAGGTTTTTGAATATGAAAACATTCAAAATTATATTTTGGGTATATAAAATATAATTTTAGATTCTGAATGGAGTGAAGAAGCTATTGTTTTTACAATGATGTTTATTTTTTTTTTCTGTGTACAATTTTTCGTATAGAAATACTTGTCCAAAAGTTTCGATTAATAACTTTTTGAAACCGGATTTGCCTCTATATTGTACTTTAGACAGGTCATTTTTTGAATTTCTCAATTCTTCAATTTTTTTTTTTTTGGAAAAAACTACCCAAAATTTGACGAAAACGACTCGAAAACCATCATTTTTTGATCCGAACTATATGAAAATTTAAACATAAATAGAAAATCATATAAGAAAGATTTTGGTGCAAGAAAATTTTGAAAATGTGAAAAAAAAAATTTGGACATTTTTCTAACATTTTTTTTTCTCATTTATTTTTCATGATATTAACTTCCCTCGTTCAGAATCGTTTTATTGAAGAAATAATTTATCGTTTTTTTAAAATTCAATACACCCGTCAAGAGAATGCCCACCCGTCGTGCGAAGAACACCCATCGTGCGAAGTATGTCCGGCTTTTTTTTGTGTATTTTAATCGGGTACACAGCATAAGTTCATTCATTATCTATATTAATTATTGTATTATATATTTTTTGTTGATTTGCGTGTCGAAAATTATGTTATGACGTTTTAATTGAAAACCTTCGTCCTGAAAACGACATGTAATTTACACATGTTATATGATACTACGGTTCGTATTTGTATTATTTTGTGTCGAATAATAGTACATATTATAATGATTATAAAATAATATTATTATGTATGCAAAACAATGTAGTGTGAACTACTATTACTATTACTACTACTACAACAGCACTCACGCGGTTGCCGAAAAAAAAAAAAAAAAAAAAAAACATTGTCCCGTCGGGGTTTCGGTTTTTAGCGGGCGGCACGGGGTCAAAGGTCGCGGATGGCAGCCGCGGTCGGGTCGACGACTTCAAACGTGATTTCGTCGTTCTCTATTTTAATTTGATTTTTAGATTGCGCTCGATTTTTTTTTATACACATTTATTATGTTCACATACGCGCGTCTTTTTTTTCTCTTTCTTTCTTTCCGAGCCTCGTATGTAGTTTTTTTTTTTTTTTTTTTATGTTTTTTATCTTTTAACGCCGAGTCATCGAGAAAAGGAGTCGAAGAGATCGTACACACATAGCCGGTATATTCGCGCGCATACGATGCATAACACGGGCACATTACCTATTATAATACCTGTTGCACGGCAATTGCTGTATGTATAACGCACGCGTATATTACACTTACAATAAAAACCTAACGAGAAACGAGGATACGGTGTGCTGAGCTGTCTTCTTTTTATAGCCCGGCGATGAATCGGACATTCGACACCGCCGTTGTAGCGGCGAGAAGGCGACAACCGACCGACGACGACCACGACGACGACACAATCAGATACAACAACAATTGTATAGCTGAAAACGTATGTACGGTGTACACGGTCACGCGACCTGCACCGTTTTTCTGAGTTATATACATCAGTGGTTCCCAGACTTGCATGTTATTATACACATAATTGCATATAATTTTCATACAATTGTGTCTTATCTGTTTTAAATTTCCATATTGAGTTTGGATTAATACAGTATTTTCCAAATTTTCAATAATGTATTTCGAAAATACCATCTAGAGTCGAATTCTGATTCAATTGATCAATGAACTTTTGGAGAAGTTTTGCTGTACGAAAAAGTGTTTATAGATAAAATAAGAAAAAATCTGGTAGTTCAAGTGTTGTCAAATTATCAATGTAATTATTTATATAATTTTTATATTGTTGTCGAAAGATGACATCAAGAAACAAATACGTACATAATAAATTAATTTTTTCCGACACCATACTGTTTGTTAAATAAATTGGCTGACTGGCGACTTTAAATTGAGTAACAAGTTGTTGCACATTTCACTTTTATCCGTATCCGAAACATCGTAATAGACTCGTAATCTATAATTATTTCAGTTATTTTGTCAAACAATGATTTTTCAAATTTCAAAATGGTTTTCGTGTTATAAGTGCTAAAAATTATTCTTTTAAACGAGTCTTTTTAATTCAATCATTTCATTCATTCTCATAGTCATAAGGATTTTTATGTAAGTTTGATTATTTATACAGTACGAAAATAGGTGTTTATTATGAATCTTTTATTTTCATTTAAGTCTGTCAAACTCGGATTTATGTTATAAAATTTTGTAAAGAATACTATGCATAATAAAATACCATTTAGAACCAAATTTTGAATTGTTCACTGTTTACAGAACGGGGAAAAAAATAAACATCATGAGTTTCTTCGCTCTGCTTAGAATCTAAATTAAACATTTATTGATTATTGTGTTGCCATGGCCATCATAATGGTTATCATAATAGTTACCATGGTTACTACGGTCATCGTGATAACTGCGGTTACTATGATTACCGTGGTTACCACGGTTTGAAAATTGGTTGCTATCAAATTTTCTGTACCGACCAAATAATTAATGCGAACACAGTGAAATTAAACGACGAGTGTGAACCCTTTAAAATAATAATGAGAATTTTGAAAAATTCTGATTAAAAGAAGTGTTTGGTCAAGTCTATTTTGGATAAATGTTATTCTATACGAAAAAATGTTTACAGAACGGAATAAATAAATAAATAAATAAACATCATTGTTTGTAAACACTAAGGTCAAGACTTGTGGCCCGGGTGATCGTGGTAACCTCTCAGATACTTCTTTGATCCGGGCTCTTTTTTTTTGGGGGGGGAGGGGGGGATTATTTAGCTACTCTAAATATGAATTTTATAAAATACGAGCTCTCGAAATCGAGCAACGATTCGATTTCTTCTAAGATCATGTAACTGCAGCGAATATTATAAATCGCGAAATCGCCATGATTACTGCCGCGATATTCCACTCTATTATTATTACGTAAGTACGGCGACCACCACGACGCCAACCAACCCTTTCTTCGTGCTGCAACGGCAACGGTGTCGTGTCAATCGTGTAAATCGTGCGATATATTTTTATTTACTCCAAGACGAGTCGCTCTTAACAATATAATGTAACATATTTTCACGTTTTTCCACGACAACGTCATATACGTAAGTCACCACACACGACTCCAAAATGACGGTCGCGCAGTGTCGTTTTGTAACATTCGTTTTCGGTTTCCACATATTATCGACACACGTATATATATTACAGTTGTAATAATAATGTATTATTATTATTATTATTAAAATAAACATTATGGAAAACCGAAGTAGCTAAGAGAGGAGTCTGTATGTCAGAAACCGCTGGCTAAATATTTGAACAATAGTTAGTACCTAACACGCACTTTACTTGAACAAACATTCTCGTTTTATAATAATAATTATAATATACGGTCCCGTTTAACTCTGCGGATTATAATATTGTGTTACGATGACGAAGATAACTATTATGTCAACTCGCATTACGATTATTTCAGCGTTATTACGCAAGCAGACGATATTATTATATTATTTTTAGTTTGTAAATTTCATATTTACACTAATAAGTACCGGTTTTCGTGTATGCTGCACAATCTGTCATATATAATGTTTAATTTGTTGTTAAATCGTGCCCGCGCCAGAGATTGCCCACTTAAACACACCTAATAAACATCAAAATAAGGCGAAAAACGTTTTGCTATCAAATCGACGTGTTTAAACTTTGCTCGCACTAATGTGAATACATTTTAAAATCGATGTAAATAATTATGCGAGTGAATTGTATGTGGTGAAGTCTGTTGATGCATTATTAAGTTTATTTTCAATCAAAAAGCCCATATCGGATTGAATTAAACTTATATTGTTCCTCATTAGTCGTTATCGAGTCTGTTCCCGTACTTTTTTACCGTACAAAATTTAGTAATTCTTACTATGTTAGCGAAATAAACAAAAGCCGGACATACTTCGCACGATGGGTGCTCTTCGCACGACAGGTGGAATTCTCTTGACGGGTGTATCGAATTTTAAAGAAACGATAAATCATTTCTTCAATAAAACGATTCTGAACGAGAGAAGTTAATAATATAAAATAAAAAATAAATGAGAAAAAAGAATGTTCAAAATTTTTTTTTCACATTTTCAAAATTTTCTTGCACCAAAAGCTTTCTTATATGATTTTCTATCTATGTATAAATTTCCATATAGTTCGGATCAAAAAATAATGGTTTTCGAGTCGTTTTTGTCAAATTTTGGGTAGTTTTTTCCAAAAAAAAAAATTAAAGAATTGAGAAATTCAAAACATGATCTCTTTGAAGTACAATCTAGAGGCAAATTCGGTTTCAAAAAGTTATTGATTGAAACTTTTGGACAAGTATTTCCATACGAAAAGTTGTACACAGAAAAAAAAATAAAAAAATAAAAAAATGAAAAAAAATAAAAAAATGAAAAAAATAAGCATCATAGTAAAAATACTATTTTACTTTGTTCAGAATCTAAAAATTAAAAAGATTTTAGAGACTTTTTCAGGGTTATTAAGCATATAAATGAGTAAGGTTGTATTAAATATTTCGTTTATAATATTAAGAATTTAAAATTTTATTTAGTAAAAACGTAATATTAATATGAGATATTTTAAAAATTCTATATTTATCTCAAAAGTAGTCAATTCCTTGAAAAATGTTCAATTCTGTATTTCTCTTTTATTGATAATTGGTGTAAGTTTTGTTATAACTTATAAGTCAGTAAATTTCCCGTGATTTTAATACAATTTCAAAATTTTGTAATGGGCTTCAATGCAAAGAGCTTAGACTTTTTATAAAAGATTTATTGCTCATGTACTTTACTACATATTAACATACATAGTATACGATGTATTATTTTAGTGGACCCCATCCACTTGCATTTTTGCGCTGTTCATGTTTATTTTTAGTCTGTCAATATTAAAAAAAAGTAATTACAGGAAAATTAAAATTAAAAAATAGAAAAAAGGAATAAACATTGTTGTAAAACCACTAGATGATTCTTCACCCCTCTTAGAATCTTAAAACACTCATAATTCTGTTATTAAGAAAATGAATAATTTATCTCTGTCAAACATTTAATTAATGTTAATCGCCGATCGTGAAAAATAATAATGAATAATTTATGTTTGTTTAGCGAGCAACCGAAGCTATTGGACGCGCACGAACTACGCCAGTGGTTATTACATTTACCGACATCGGCAATCGACGTTGTCAAAGGCAATGGGGTAGTCTTCAAGTGTTTTTCACTCAATTAAATTAATATTACGAAGACTTGTAGTGGTGCTCTCCGTTTGCCGTATCGCACGCACAAAGAATAATAATATTATGAAAAATTAAATATCATTTGAATTTCAAAATATTAGAAAAAAAAAAATATATATTATTTCCAAATGTAATCGCAGCAGTAATTGACGGACGGCGGAATGCGAATCGAGTGTGCACGCACTTGTACGGACACGCGTACGCACGGTCGCACACGATGGCGTTCATTGCGTCATAATGACGTATTAATCTCGGAATAATGACTGTGCAGCTATTACACGACTGAACTGTGTACAGAATGTATGTAGGTATATGCCTGCGATTGAATAAACAATGTACTGCGACGGTACAATGAACAGAATTAACGTGAAGTTAAAGCGTTGAGAATAAATCGACTGCATTACAAATTATAAGGGGGTATAAATAAAAAATGGTTTTTCGGGAGGAAAATAATAGGAGGGAGGGAATTCATGGCGTCACCGAGTCGAGCGTTTCGTATGTTGATATTTGATATTATTACTTAGCCCGATCGAGATATACCTACGATTTAAGTAAAATATTTTCTGCAAATTTACACAAGCTTTGAGCATAAAAAGACAATTTTACCACACGATGATAAATTATCTAGTTAAATAATTTATTATATTTTGTCGTACCTAAAAATTAAAGTAAAATATATCCAAGAATGCCGGACATACTTCACATCACGGATATTCTTCACTCCTCGGGTTAGACACTCTTGGTGAGTGTGTACAATTTTAAAGATACGATAAATCATTTCTTCAGTAAGGACGAATGAAGTTAAAAATATAAATAATGATAATAGTTACCAGTGGCGGCTCGTGGGTTTTTGATGGAGTAGTGCACATTCAAAAATATAATTTACAAGTAGCAAACACAGAGGTTAACCCCCCCCCTAAAAAAACCTTCTGAAATTTATTTGATAAATTATTTCAAAAGTATAACAAATGAACTCATAAAAAATATTGATTAAAAATTATTGGTATCAATTTTATGTAGTTATAAATGT
>JAIPRM010004834.1:11558-21941 GCA_025469315.1 Stegophylla sp. TES_Ste_2020 | reverse complement strand
TTATTGTAAAAAACAAAGTACCTACGTAGATTATTTTATTTTGCCGTGATAATTATTTTAGATAGGGTTTGTGGCCTGCACTAACACATGATGCGCATTAAAAAAATAAATGAAATGACGCCTCTGTATGTCCGGCTTTTTAATTATTCGTCCATCAAACAATTTCTTACACCAAAATATCCGTTATGTAATTTTTCATCTACGTATTAAGTTTTGTAAAGATCGGCTGAACTAATTATTTTTTATATGCGTTTAAATGTGTAATTTTAAGTAAAAATTATAAATTCTGTCAAAATGTCAAGTTTAAGTTGTTATAAAACAAAAACATGACTACGATTTTGGAGATGTTTTGAGTACTGCTAGAAATACATAATATGAATATGTTTGTATTACATTTTTAGCTCTTTATATCCATACATTAAAATTTTATGAATTAAAAACTAACATAAAACGAGAAATTTCTGAAATTTTCAAAATGCCGTACTTACTCAAAAAATTGGTCAAATGTTTTTGAATTTTTTTATGAGTTATACATGTGACTATTTTTAGGAGTTGGTGAAAGTTTCGACTTTCTAGCTCCATTATTTTGGAAGTTATGTCAAAAAACCAAAATCGAATTTACGAAAATTCGCGTTATGCCGTTTTTACCGTTTTTTTGTCTATTTTTGGGTAGTCTAGGCGTGCGCGTAAAAAAGTATTGAGAATTTGGAAAAATAACCTCCCAAAAGTACCATCTTGACAACATTTCCGATCTATAGAGTTACTGATCGAAACTTTCTAATTGATTAACATAGGGTTCTAACATTTTTTAAAGTATTATTTGTATTCATATTACTAAACTTTGGAAAATTAAATATCGGGCTATGATAGATATCGAAAGCTAGTAATATAATAGAGTTAGCGAAACGTTTTTGGACGTGTAGTCATTTTGTAAACAAACATTGTCAAGTACCGTCGTGAAACTAATAGAAATTTAAAATATTTTCAATCGTATCTCTTTTTTAATTTCTCGTCACCATGTCAAAATAATAACTTTTACAATAATTCAATAAACATAGTTAAGTCAATTAATAATGTGGATAAATCAGAGTCGGTTTTACACATAAGCATTGATGCATAATAAGTCTTGGGCAGCGTTTCTCAAATTGTGGGTCTCAAGTCAATTTTTGTGGATCGCGAAATTTTTTTTCATAACATAGATAGGTACTAAGAAATATATATTTTCAAACTAAATTTCTCTATTAGCCAATAAATTAATAAGTAATTAACGTAATTAAATAATTTTGTTTCTTGAGAACTACTTTAAAATTTTAAATAGTTCAAGTAAGTAGGGACTTTTACAATGATGTTTATTTATTTTTTTGTTTCGTATTTTTTTTTCATATGTACTCGTTTTTTATAACAATTTTTGTCCAAAAGTTTCATCTACTAACTTTTGAATCACAATATTACTCATTTAGGTACTTTTAGGAGGTAATTTTTTGAAATTTTGAAAAGTTTCTTTAAAATTTGGAAAAATCTACCCAAAATTTGACAAAAATGGCTTTAAAACTTTTTTTAATCTAAACTTTATGAAAATTTAAATATAAATAAATAAATAAATAAAGATACTTTAACACTTTTTTCCTCATCGAAAATGTTTTTTGTTGTTCTTAGTTAATAGTGCGATATAAAACTGGCTGAGCAAAAAATAAATAAAAAATTGTAATAATAAACTATATTATTTTTAAGTGAAATTATTTTATATAGGTAAACTACTCCACTCAAAATCGTTTTATTGAAGAAATTATACATTGTTTCTTTCAAATTTAACACTCCCACTTGAGGAGTGAAGAGTATCTATGGTGCGAAGTAGGTATGTCCGGCTTTTTTATTTTGTAAATGTAAAACGATGTGTGTCACGATAGATTTTTGGGGGAAAATTTGGGTTCTGGTTTTATAAAAATAAAAATTACTGTAAGTTCGAAGATTATACAAGTATTAATCCGATATATATATTTATATATTATATTCTGTTTGTACTTTTAAGCATATTTACTTTATATTATAATATATTAATATGGTTAGTAGAATTGTTTGTAATATAATTAATACTTATATTAATTGATTAATATAATTGATTTATGCAATACATAATCAGATCCTGGCATTATAATTTTATTTATTTTTTTATTTTCTCACGGCACCTGTATCTCACTCACCAGGAGTTTTAAATGCAGTAAGTTATTGATCAAAACAAAGAAAAATGAAATTAAAGTGGTCCCAATATTGGTTTTTGTTTAAGTGGAAAAAATACCTAAATAAAAATTTTACCAAAGTATAGAACACAAATAATATATATTTCATCATTTAGGTAAATATTAAGATTTACATAACACTCATAAACAACATTTAAAAAGCATTTTTAAAAGTTCCTTCTTACAAAAAAAAAAAAAGAAATGTTTTTAGAAATTCAAAACTTATAAACAGTTACAACTTCCTATTTAAAAACAATGTAACGCATAAAACTCAGTTATTACTAGTTAAAATTTTTATTTCCTTTTTTTTTATAAATACATGAAATGGTAATTTTCAGGAATTGAGGTTAATATATCTGTATTTATAAATTAGTTTATTAGTAAAAAATGCTAGTACTGATAAAAAATCCATAGTATTAGGCACTACCTGAACTCGAACAGTTAAATATTTTTAAATATAATATAGTCGAACCATTACCGTTTACAAAAATAATATGTTCTGTTCAAACAAAAAGATGTTAGGTTGACACAGTTTAACGGATCATGTAAACGCACCATTATAGACATACATTATAGACAACTCTAGGTACCTACCTAGAGTTCTATCGCTACCATTTCGGCGACTGATGACGCCATTATTAGAATAACGTAAAATAAACGTTATTACAACTTTAATCATTGACAACAATTAGTAGCAATGATGGTAAATATTGCAGTTAAGTCAATACAAATATGATTTACTTTATTTTATTCTTCAAGAAAATACGAAATTAAGGGTCCTACAAATTTATGTTATGAATTGTAATAACTTTGTTATTGATAGCAAATTTTAAGGTTTTCAAATAAATAATTTTTATATTTACTGACTTTATACAGCTTGAAGAGCGTAAGAAATGTGAACAATTTGTCATTTACATAAATCATATTGTATTTTGAATATTTTGTTATAAAATATTTTGTGCGCAGCCTATTTTTTTTAGTTTGTTGTGCAAAAATAATTTTTGTTCATTAATAAGTTCATTTTTAACAAGTGATATAACCAATAATTACTATGACTATAAAATAAACTATTAACAATTCAATATAATATTCTCCTAAATATAATAAAATAACTGGCAAACAAATGCGTATTTTGAAGGATTAAAATTATTTTCGGGTTTAAGCATTTTTTGAGGATATTTTATCAATTCTTAATGGAATATTTTCAAGTTTTATTAATAAAAATTATATTTATACCAGTATCTTATTTTAATGATTTGAAAATTTAAATATCCACTCTCTAGTCATAATACATTTTTTATTCATTAAATAATAGAATAATTATTTTAACTATATTATGTAAGTTATACTTAGTAAATACTTACTAATCGCATATCGTATATTTGTAATACAAACCTACATATTATTATCAAACATCCTAATAATTATAAATTACTTGAAATAAAATAATTAAATTTCGTAAACTTTTTGAGAAGTTTGTTCTAAATACTTCCATTATCATGAATTTATTATTAAATATGAATTATGACTTGCGGTGTCATGTAAGAAGAAACTTATATATTTCTGCAGGATATCATTGGTGTTTTAAATATTCACTAAAGCTCTGTTCTTTTTTTTTCATACGTATGCCGCATCACGGCTTTTTTTTTACTCGTTTTTCGTTCAGTATTTTCCGTTTTTCGTGTTGACCTGTTCGGTTTTTTCACAGGATATAGTTAATGATTATAATACTGTTTAACTCTTGTATAGGTTGATAAACCGATAAAACTTATTGATCAAATTAAGGGCTCGCTTTATGACGGCCTGGAGAATTACCATAAATTGCGTTTAAATTCCGTTCCTTCTATTTTATAATTTGTGTATAAGAAATAAACAAGACAGAAACGTTCAATAACTAAATAATTGTATTTTCTATAGTAAAATCATGAATCGGTCGGTCGTGAGTGATAAGCAAACTACAACAGTAAAAATGCGTAAGTGTCTAGAACAAGGTACAGACGTAGGTAGATAATATTATACTATGTTAGTAAAAAAATACACGCAACAATGAAACGAGCGAAATCATGATTGTAGATAACCCTCACCCTCGGGTTTTTGAAAAAATATTTGAGGTTGTTGACCTTGAGTTTGTACAACACGAATATTGTATTATTCGTTCCATAATATTAAGTAGGTATAATATAGGTAGATACCGATAATTTTCTTGACTTTCACGAATAACGCTAAAGAGAAATAATGACGTGTAATGAGTAAATGACCCACGAAAATCAGCATAAATGTATGTGTCCTACGCAAAGTTAACGATCTTATACTTAGGAACTTATTTTCCAAAAGTTAATAGAAAATTGTAGTATTAGCATCAATTGAAAATTTAGCGATAGCCAATACGTGATATCTTGCGAGTTGCGAGACCACACGCGATCTGTTTACGTATATAACATTCACTTTTTGATAAAAACCACACGACCACATGATAAACTTTTCTTCATAGACTTTGTGTAAGATACCGATCATTAGGTATAGCTGTGAACTTTTTAAAAGTTTTTTTTTTAATTAATAGAACACGCTGTTTATTTTTTTCACTTGAAAAAAAGAAACTTAAGTTTTAAATGTCTTCATACAAACGAATTGTGCAAAAAAAAAAAAACCTTGTGCGTACATTTCTTAGTTACTGATTTGAATCATCGCATTAAATTTTTGTTTTCATATTTAGTTTTATTTCCGAGTATTTTCTGAATTGGAGAAAGAGTTGTAAATATAATTACAGTTTCGATAATTAATATTCTAATGAACGTACATTTAACGTATAGGCTGCATCCTAAAACCGCACACATTTGATTTTTACTTCAAAAAGGTCGGTAGACAAAAACCGCATACTTCATGGATTGACAGGTAGAAGTATATAGTACAGCCAAATATCGCACACTTATAGTGGGTAAAAACCTCACTATATAATAATGTGTTCTGTACTTATAGACAAATGTTGTATTTTTAATTTTAAAATGAATTGTAACATACAAATTTATAAATGGATTTTAAAAGTATTGATAGTAATAAAGGGAGCGTTATTCTTGACGGTTTTAAATGTAGAAAATCTATCAATTTATTTAAAATTGTATTTAAATCATATCTAAAAGTTCTGCACCATCATTTCGCTCTATTACTCCGCCAGCATAGGTTAGTTAGTAAGTGTGCGGTTTTCACCTACTAAATGTGTGTTGATTTCATCTGCCAAAAGTGTGCGGTTTTTCATATGTTTTATCAAAAGTGTGCGGTTTTTGGAGTCAACGACGAATATATGGGGATATATTGTACAAAATAATTTTCATTGGTTTGAGAATTCAACATTTTTGTTCAGAACGGTTTTTATTAAAAATAATCAATTTCACTAAAATTTATATAGCTAATGTTTATGAAACTTGAAACGTCAAAAGAAAATTATGGGGTAGATTCTTTAGTAGAACACAGTTTTCAACGAATTCAATATTTAAAAGTATTTAAGAAAAAACTTTATAAAAATAAAACGTTTTCAATTAAAATTAAGTTATTTTTTTAGCCAAAAATTAGTCATTTTTATCTTGTAAATAATATAAAGTCTATATTATAGGCTATCAATGAATATTGGTCATATTTTCAAGTATCTAGCACTATAATTTTTGGAGAAAATATGAAACAATGAAAATTAATTTTACAAAAATCTAGTTTTTGACGTATTTTGCCATTTTTACCCAAATTGTTAGCAGTTTTTCGTATGCCTGAAAAATTTATTCGAGAATTTTGAAAAATTACCTGTATGAGGTATCAAAAAGAAAAAATTTCAGATTTATAAAAATGCTGGATAACATTTTTGGTCAAGTTTTACAAACTACTTGAATATAAAAATCTTATTATACATTTTTTTTCATTCAGAATGTTGAAGTTTCTTGTGGAATTATCTCTCTCAACTCCATCTCCTCTAATTATGCCACTGGTTACGAGGAAAATTTTTGATTTTTTTCTAGGGTGATAGTCTTAATTGTTGAGTTAAAAAATATTAAAATATGAGTAGGTTCTTTATGAACTTATAAACATCCTGTCAGTTGTAAACGAATTATAATTCGTAAATTAAGTATCATAATTATGATATTTAATGAATTTATGTTTCTATATGACGTGTTGTGTAAGCAGTAGCCAGTTATGTGAATTAATTTAAAATCGTAGAATCATAATTTATTGTTTATAAAAATTCTTATAGAAACTAGGAATTAGGTACACTCCTAGAGTGGTCTTCTTAACTTATTATTTATTATTATTGGTATTTATTATCGGGCCGTATCATGTAAGTTAAGGCTTGGAAGATATTAATTTATATGCATTAATTGAGTGTGCGTACGTGTTTTGTTTGTTCGTTATAGGTTCGGCGCCTGAAGAAAAGTTTCCGGTTATGGTATGGTTTCATCCTGGAGATTTTAACTGGGGAGCGCCAGCGTATTGGGACGCGTCCGTTTTGGCGGCCAGACATAAAGTACGTAACGGTTAAATACACGTGTCGCAAATAATAATAATATTAATGAATGTGCGACCGCGGTGATGGTACTATAGCTATGGCAATGGCCAGGAACGGTCGACTGGGATAGATTTTGGCCCAGGAAAATTAAAAAAAAAATGCCGGTCCATTTACTAATTTACCAAAAAACTTGTTAAAATGTATGAAAATGATTATTTTAACCTAATTAAATATTTTTGACATATTTGGGAAAAGGTGCATCATTGAAACTTAAAATTTATGTAAACATCAAAATTATTTTATTAAACAGTTTGCATTTATTTTATCTATAATTCATATAAAACATATTTCACCAATCACCATTGGCACAAAGTATCTAGTTTACCAGAAGTGTTATAATTTCATTTAATAAATTACGAAATCTGGTTTTTACAATTTGTTTAAAAAAAGAAAAGATATCTAACGAGCTATCTTAGCCAAATTAATACACATGAATAATGAAACAATTATAATCAAATTTGTAAGAAATCAGAGGTTTTTAATATTAAGGTTAAATGGAAGGTTAAACATATTATCAGTGGCGTAAATTAGCCTTAATTTCTGTTGGTGCAGAAAAGATAAATATTCTCATTTTGAACTCACCAAAACTCCTACTCTCATTCCAAATCCCCACTTGATAAACAATTTATAATCTTTTTCAAATTTTGAGAAGTAGCTGGTGTTTTTACAACAGTATTTTTATTTCTGTTAACACTTTTAAGTATAGAAATATCTACCAAAAATTTCGACTACCCACTTTTTAACCCATTATTTGGTTCTAGATGATATTTTACAGAGGCCATTTTTTAAAATTCTCCATAATTTTTCCAAAATTCAGAAAAGATTACCCAAACTTTTCAAAAATTTAAATATAGACAGAAAAAAATATGAAGAATATTTTGATGAAAGAAAATTCTTTATATGTAAACGTTTTGTTTCTGTTTTTGGAATCTTTTTTCTAACAATTTAATTTCCATCAAAAATTTCTTTTTAGTTTTAGTTTTTGGATGGAAAAATTTAAAAATTTAAACAAATTATCTTGTATATACTATGCTCCATTATGAATTATTTTATTGATGAATTGATTAAACGTTTCTTTGGAATTTAATCCATCTTCCAAATCCCACCCAAAGAGCGAAGAATACCCATGGAGCGAAGTACGTCCGACTTTTTTTAATAAAAAATAATTAGTAAGTATTGAATTATTTTAATAGCAAATACTTTAAAATTTTGATGGAATTGAAGAGGCTAATGCTTTGAAAATGATGTTTATTTCTTTTATTTCTATTTATTTTTATGAAAACACTATCGTATGGAAATACTTAACATACAGTAACTTTTAATATCCGAAATCGCATAAGCATGATACTTTGGAGATGAAATTTTTTAAAGGTCTCAAAATATTTTAACTTTTTCCAAAAACAATAAAAAATTTCCGAGTATAATTAAATAGACACAGATTATTCTGTTATTACCTATTCTAAAAACAATATTGCTTAAATCACGAAAATTTCAATACAGTGAAACATTGATAAGTTGAAAACCTTGATAAGTCGAAAAAAATTCCGTTTCCTTGCGAAAACCTCGATTATTCGAAAGAAAAACTATTGATAACTCGAATATTCTATACTCCGAATGCAGACGCATAATGACGGATAATTTTTATAAACATTTGTCTAATCGGCTTGTGCTTCACATAATTTTAACTAATCGAGAATATAGTGTTTATTATAGTACATAACATGTATTAAACTAACATTAGTACGCAACAATATTTTTATTTGGTTTTATCATATTTTTTTCGTGAAATTTTTTTTTTATTTGAATTAAACTATTTAATCATGTTTTTTTACATTATTTATAATAATTAAAAGCTTTAATACATACCTACATACATTTTAAAAACTTTAATTAAAAAAATAAAAATAAAACATTTAAAAAACTCTTTAAGTAAAATTTTTTTTATTAAAACCTCGGTAACTCGAAAACCTTAGTTAGTCGAAACCTCAATAAGTCGAAAAAATTATATTTCCCTTGAATTTCGTATTATCGAGGTTCCAAAGTAGTCTGTAAAACTATTAATAAACGAATTTCGGACAGAATGTAAATGTTTAACAATTATTACTAAACATGTTTAATATAAAACTAACAATTTTTGTAGTTTTTAATTAACTGAAGCTTCACTCAGAATCAGTTAATTTAAAAAATGATTTATTATTACTTTAAAATTCTATGCACATAAAATTAAATATAGGAACACATGGCATAAAAGAGACACAGTTGTAAGACAATTTATTGCAATTTTGTGTACATTTCTTTAGTAAGCAGATATCGACTTTAGAAAATAGAAACGATATAGCATACATAATATATAAATTTTCTGGTGATGCAAAAGCATAAACTTTCACCACCATATTTCAAATGTGGTGGTGCAGCTGCTACATTTGCACCACCCAGTTTGCGCCTCTGCATATTATTTACGTAGACCGCGAATTCGAGTAACTTGGAAAATCTTGTACCTATTGTTTTTTTTTTATACGTTTTATTTAAAGTTAGGTTAAGAAAATAAATTTCTGCCACCATAATAATATTTTTCAGATTGATTCTTAGAGATTTCGTTAATATAACAAAAATATGTTAGGTTTATAAATTCATAACTATATAATAGTCACCACTGACCATTATAGTTGTTGCAGACGAGGTTACATAAAAATACACGTGCGCATTATATGTGTAAAGTATTTTATATTCTTATACTCGAATATACAGATTTTATTGACACATTACGATAAACCAAATCATGAGGTGCCAAAGAAGCCGTTCAATTAGAGATAAACTACGGAAAAATGTTTGACTACAACTATTTTTGATAATATTTTGAAACTAACAAATCCTGATCTCAAACGTACCGTGTTCTGTGCAGTTTTAAGCTATAACGCTACCGAGGGCTAGCGTATTTTGCCACCTCCGAAATCCCGAGGTTATAATTAAAAAAATGAGGAAGGTATCGGCCCACCGAGTTTTTAGCAGGTTTCTTTTAGCAGGCCAAAAAAAGTTTCTGATCCTTTGAAAAAAAAAGGTTTTAGTGCACTTACTATAGAGTAAGTGTAGTAGGGACCCGGACCTTCCCCCCCTGAAATTTGTTTTCAGTTACGGTCTTAGTGTACTTAAACACTTATTTTGGTATAGATAAATGTTAAAATGAATCAAATCATAATAATATTTAAAAATTGTAATAATAAAAAATTGTAATTTTTCTTGATAACTAAAACTTAACTCAAAATTTAGTCTGATAATTTAATCGTATACCTACTGTACATAATATCATGTGGTTTTTTCTAGTAAATTACAATTCGCTTATTATAGTTTTGCTTAAAATTAAATATTAAATTAATTTTTCCAATTGTTTATAGGAATGTGATTTATTATTGAATTATTCCATTATTGATAATTTTAAATCATTGAAATGATGTGATTGAAGTTCGTCAAAAATGGCTGTTTATTCATAAAATTATCCCTGATATCCTACATATTCTACTGTTAGTATTATTTAGTTTCATAAAATATCAGTTGGTACTTACGTGATCTAGAGGGTTTATTGTAGGCGTTGGTTTTAGTATA
>JAIPRM010004834.1:0-11458 GCA_025469315.1 Stegophylla sp. TES_Ste_2020 | reverse complement strand
GCTGTTTATTCATAAAATTATCCCTGATATCCTACATATTCTACTGTTAGTATTATTTAGTTTCATAAAATATCAGTTGGTACTTACGTGATCTAGAGGGTTTATTGTAGGCGTTGGTTTTAGTATATTATTGTTATTGGTCGTAGTTATTGTTATTTCTTCTAATAACGCGGTCAACATGCGCATGCAGGGCTCGTGCGAAAAGTAGTACTGAACACATTTAATTCATAAATTACACTTATGATAAATTATCTTAATATTATAGATAGGTGCACAAGACTGTATTATTTAAAGAAATGTACTATTTGAGACGGTAACAGAATACGTATGCGTGATATCGAACTTTAATAGATTTCAGTACTTAAAAACAAGAGTAAATAAATCGAAATAAATTAGTTTTTTGTTAAAACCGAATATAATTTAAGTAGAACGTGTCTGATAGAAATACCTAGGCTAAGTTAAGAATAAAAATACCAAAGCAAGACGAATTCGTGGTCAGTACGTAGTCCGACGCGGGTTTTAAACATTACTGACCTCATATGAAAGCAATAAACGTATCTCTTACATGAAATCGGGGTATAGACTTGTAGAATGACCATACGTGGAGATCGAAAAAAATATTACCAGTCAAAGGGTGTAACAAAGAAAGAGTATACGAGGAAGATAAATAGAGAGAGAGAAAGAGAGAGAGAGAGAGAGAGAGAGAGAGAGAGAGAGAGAGAGAGATATGTATATAATGTATACAGGGTATTTATATGGTAGAAGAACAAAAGGATTTATACCATTTCCGGAGAATTTCCTAGCGGGGAACGCGTGAGTTTTCGCGCGTACAGTGCAGCAACTCATAGTGGGAGATGACCGTTTCTTGAAATTAAGCTATTTTTTCGGATTCTGGTCGCCAGATGTTTGGGTCGTCGTATTGTTACCATCGCGTTTAGCAGGATGTTCTTTATAGAAATAAAACATACATATATGACAAATATTAAAATATATAAATACGTAATAAAATAAAGGACACATGTGGGGGTTGACAATATGTGCATATTAGTGGTAGTGGCGAGAAGTGGTTTTGTAAATATTCGGATATCTGTAACACTGCAGAGTGAAGTAAATTCAAACTTAATTTTCGAGGGTAGTGGGAGTTTTTTTACTGTAAAAACCATATTTTCAATTATTTGGATACTGCTGTCAAATCTCAAAAGTGTATGTGCGTAACTTGAAAAAGAGTTTATTTGAATACTGCATGATTGTTAACATAATATTTGTAACATTTCAATCAATTATTCTTCTAACAGAGTTACTTATAAAACAATATTATCGAATACTAAAATCAAATTCATATATATATATATTATTATGGTGCACGTTTGTTCATATATACATATTTGTAGTGATGTAAAAATATGTATTTTATCAATTTTTTGTATTATACCTTGTATCATACATGTATTATCATACCTACCGTAATATAAATGTATTGAACATGCATTATACACGTTTTATATGATACGAAACTTTTCTTCAAAACTTTTATTTTAAAACGTACAGAAATTATATTTCAAACGAAATTTAGTCTTACTCTTATAACTCAAAGACTCAACTCTTCTCTTTTGAAAATTGTAAAATATTTATAAAAATTGTAAAAGTTAAAATATTTTTGAAAGCTAGAGGTGCATAAAGTAAAATATGTATAACACAACACATTTTAAACCATTGCAAGGATATATTATATAGAAATATATTTTATTATTTATATATTCATATAATAATAATAATAATATTGTCAATACTGAAAATGTTAAGCCATAAAGATGAAATGTGATTATTAAGTACTCACAACTGAATTAGGATCAATGATTGATAATATTCTGATAGCAATTAACTAATTAATAACATTTTAATGAGTATAAATTAAATATTATATAATGTTTCTTACTTCTGAGTTCACATGACTGTATATAAAATATAAACACTGTAAACAAAAATTAAATAATAAATAGTAATCATAAAAAAATTTTTATTAAACTTAAATTAATAATAATAAAAATTTAAAAATTATTTAAAGAATAAATAAAAAAAATATAAAAATAATGCTCTTTTCTTCAGTCCTCTCACATTTTTATGGACTATATAAGCATTGATCAATAAATAATAACCAAAAATTATTTAAGATGTAAGTTAACGACTTAAAAAAAAAAAAAAATCCCATTGTATTTAACAATTCTATACAATATTTATAATAAGTAAAAATATAAAATATATATAGCATGTAAAAAAAGATTTTATACGTATTTTGTGCTATTGTACTAAATAATTCTTTACTGTGTATACACTATCACGTATAATACGATTGTATACATGTGTGTTGTACATCATTTCACATGTGTCATAAATTTAATGAAGATAATCGAATAATTTTACTATAGAAATATGATTCCGGATTAGCTGATTATTTAAATACTATGATTAATATTACATATTTTTACATAATTGAAGTAACTTACATATTTTACTTTACATTTTATATTTAGCTATTTTCAAAAAGTAAAAATTACCAATCATTGTGTGCAGGATTTATTTTCAGGTGAAAGAGGGTTCTTGGCGAGTAAAAAAATAAAAAAATAAAAGGTTATCAGTTCAAAAAAATTATAAATTAATCGCTAGCTAAGTTTGTAGAATGTTGGGAGCAGAGGCGTATTTAGGATTTTTTTAAGGAGAGGGACATGAAAATTATTTTTTTCTTAATACGGGCCTCTTTATTTAATAAGAGTAATAGTATTATATGTTATAAATTGTCGTAAAAATGTTTAGAATATTATTAATATGAATATTACAATAATGTTAATAATAATATAATTTTAAATATCTGATTTCGATGAAGAAATCATACAAGTAGACCAAGTTTATGATTATCGATTAATTTTTTTAAACTACCTAAGTTTTAATGCACTTATTAATTAAATTATGGAAATGTCATTTAGAGGTTTTAGTATTTTAAAGAGGATGTGTTAAATATCGAAATTTATGTCTGTGAGGGTATGGAATTTATCTCAGTCTGGTCAAATCGAAAAACTCGAAATACTACAAAGGTATTTCATTCATAATTTGTTCAGATTCAAAATTAAATGTTTATATTAATTTATAATATTATAAGCTAGGCACTCAATAAAAGAAATTTGATGTAGAGTTTATTTAAAAGTTATTAAAAGGTGTGATAGATTTTCCAAAGTTTCTATCTCTAAATAGTTTTTAAATTCCAACAATTGATTCAATAAATACAATTTGTATTTATATTTCTCTTAGCTATAGAATTTATATTCATGAGAACCCATTATGCTACTTGTCTATGTCGTGTAAAGAACTGAATAATTTTTATTTTTATTCTTTTTTTTTTAATTTGAAACGCAAGTCTTTGATTTGAATGTATAATTTGTTATCACTTTGAAGTATTAATAATTATTAATTATCATGCTAATAGAGTTATAATAATATTCTCTAATACAATCATCTCATATACAATGCCACATTAAAATAAATGACGAAAAATCAAGAACGTAGGGAACACGAGATAGGTATTTTGTCGTTTTTATTTAATTTTTTTGTAGTTTTATTGTAATTGAGACAAAACTACTGAAAGCGAAGAATAATAATCTATAAAAAATAATATGGCAATAAAATTATCTATCGTAAAAATAGAATAAGTGTACTGAAAAAAAAAAAGTTATATAAATATCAATGTAACACTAAAACTTTTGACTCCTCATAGAATGTAAAATAATTAAATATGGTTAAAAAAAAATTTTTCGATCTTTTCACAAATCTATAATGTCCTCACAATATAGTGACATAAAAAAAGGTCAAGGAAGGGGATCTACCTCCCATATCCCCTCCCGTAAATACGCCCCTGGTTGGGAGAGAAAGTGTTGGACGCAATGGCATTTTATTTTTTGGTAAATAATAAAATTGTGATTTTTTTTACATATTTTACATTTTAGATTTTTAATTACACACTTTGATAAAAATAAATACAAATATGTTATGCACATATTTTTGAATTTTAAATACATAGTATAAATCCGCACCAGAGTTATTATGAATAATATTAGAAAAAGTAAAATAAAAATAGATAATTTGAACAGGTGCATAAAATATTATCAATTTAAATTTAACAAACCTATGTGGAATTTTCCAACAAAGATAATTATTGTTATACCATTAACCTTATAGAATATGACAGTGTTGGGTAGTATTGTAATTTGCGATACACGTTAATGCAGTGAAATTATACTTTAAGTATTGCAGTAGCTAATGTTGTTACTTTTTTTTCGGAATAACGTAGTTGTAATAACATTGAAATTAAAAAGTACTTTCTATAAAGTAACGTGTATTATTTTTGACATAACTTAAAAATAATAAATAATATTTGTGTTCTGAATAATGAAACCAAGGTAATATGTATAATCTCGGTAAATATTATTATTAATCCTTAAAATGTATACTGTATGAACAGATTGTATTATTGTCACCGCCATTCGCCGGTTTTCTCAAATTAGTATAATGTATTATCATTAGGGCGTGGATACTAATTAAATTTTAGATTCTGAACAAAGTGAAGAAGCTTATGTTTTAACAATGATGTTTATTTTTTATTTTCTCTTTCTGGAAACACTTTTTCGTATAGAAATACTTGTCCAAAAGTTTCGATCAGTATATCTATAAAACCGGAATCGTACTCAGATGGTACTTTAAAGAGGTAATTTTTCCAATTTCTCAATACTTTTTCCAAAAACGGGGAAAAACAGTCGAAAAATTGACGGATAACGGCAAAATATGCAATTACCACAATTTCCGTAAAATTGAAAATTACTTTTTGATATAACTTCTAAAATAATGCAGCTAGGGTCTTGAAACTTTCGCAACCACTAAAAATAGTTACGAAAACATTTTTATAAAAGTTTCAAAAAGATTTGATCAATTTTGAGTTAAGTACAATATTTTGAAAATTTCGGAAATTTCTCATGATTTGTTAGTTTTTATGTAATACAATTTTTGATTTTTGATATTAAGACTTGAAAGTTCAATATTATCTCACTGACATACATGTCTAATGAGCTGAAAAAATCTCGAAAATCATTAGTCAACTTTTTTTTATACCCGTTTAAATTCGTCGAAATTCTTTAGTTTTACTTAAAATTACGCACTTTAACGTACATAAAAGAAAATTTGCCAAACCGGTTAATTTGAAATTTGATATGTATATAGAGAATTTCATTGCGAATATTTTGGTGCAACAAAATTTCTTACGAACGAATAATTTAACATTTTACAAGGGTTTGATTAAAAAAAAAAAACGGAGGAAGTATGGACAAATTCTTATTTTATTTGTAATTAACACCCAAATGGTTGGTAGGTAATATTTTTCGTCATCTTATATATTTTTCAACGCTGAATACGATGGTGTGAAATAAAATCTACGTACATCAATAGTTTTCTAATTATTTTATTCTATTTTGAAAATTCAATATTCTCGGTTATTATATTAAATACTTACTATTTCAATGGAATGCTTAATATATTAGTGTGGCGCAGTGGAACGACGATACGGTTATGACGTAACAGTTCCGGGGTTTGATTCTAACCCGGAATTCCATTTTTTTTAAAATTTTTTTTTATATTATTAACTTCCTTCGTTCAGAATCGTTTCAATGATTTATCGTTTCTTTAAAATTCAATACACCAGTCAAGAGAATCCCACCCGACGTGCGGAGAACACACCAACGAGCGAAGTACACTCTTTTTTTTATTCTAAGGTCTTTAAAATCATACTTTCCAATTAAAATATTTGTTTCATGTATCACAGATTTTTTTTTTTTTTCTAAGAAAAAAAGCCAGATTTACTTTGTACAATGGGTATTCTAATATTATTCTTTTCTCAAATAAGACTTGGTGGATGTATTAAGTTTTAAAGGAACGATAAATTATTTCTTCAATAAAACGATTCTAACTGGACATTTTATTACGGTAGTTACAAACGGTAATTTTATTTATTTTTAATTTGTCATTATTATATTTCATAAAACTATATAAATATTTTTTAAGTAGATAGTTAATAACGCTCATGTAGTTTTCTTATATGTTTATGCATTTATAATAAAAACTTTTACTTAATTTCTATATTATTTACACGCTGTTAAAAAATACTAGCTAATTATCCGTCATTGCCGAGTTAAAAAAAAACAATATGTAAAATCATGTACTTCATATTATATCTCATACCATTGGTGACGATTAGTCAATTACGAAACAGGTTGAGGATATACCATATTCAATATACGTACATAGGTAGGTACACAAACATAAACAAATAAGTAAATACTCTTCTAGAAAGATAATAAATAAATTGTATCAGTAGTTAATTAATAACTTGTTAAATAATCAATTTATTATTTATTTTTGTATGACCACAGGGAATGCAAATACAGTAAAACATGGGTGTACAATATAAATATTATAAATGTCAGATAATTGTCAGAATATAATTTAAACTTTAATTAAATTATTAATTAATTTTGTCTTTTCGTCGTTGATGTTAAATGTCCACGTCTAGTCTATCTAGCCATAATATTGCCTCATCCGTCACTGCGTGTATTTCTTCGAGAGTTCCAGTGAACCTCCTATTTCCACATTCACTGATTATGTGTTGCATTGTCTGACTTTTGCTCCGCAGTCACATTTTGGATCCTCTTTTATGCGCCACTTGTACATCAGTTGGTTGCATCGGCCCTGACCTGTACGTATTCGGTTCAGTCTAGTCCATAATCTGCGAGGAAGGGACGATCCTGGTTGTTCTGAACGTTCATCCTTGACTAAATTACCGTTAATAGGGAGGTTGCATTTCCATTCTTCTTGCCACATCGAGGGTTTTAGGCGTAATTGTGTCTTTATTGATCTTACTCTTTCTAAGAACGGGTGTCGTGATTTGAGTCTTGACTCCGTAAATAAATAATCAATATTAGAACTTTTCTCATCTGAATACCGTGTACTTGCAAAAGAAATCCTGTAAATCGGTTCGATAGAACTTTAGTTACAACAATTATTACCAGTGGTTAAAGTGAGGGGGACGGAGGGGGACGGAGTCCTCCATCTTATTTGGAATACAATCAAGCGTCCCCTTTGAGTCAAATCCCGAAATTCCGGGGGGACGCTTTAATTTTGATCACTAAAGAGTGGAAAGCATTTATATTAGAAATTTTTTTGAATGGTCAAAATTTCAAAAGTAAATATGTACAGATAAGTAAATATGTACAGATAAGAAAATCGAACATGCATTGCACCACGGATATTCTTCGACCTTTGAGTCAGATACTATTGATGGGTGTGTAGAATTTTATAGAAGCAGTAAATCAATAAATTCTTCAATAAGACGATTCTGAACGAAGAAAGTTAATATATAATAGTTAATAGTTAATAATAATAGTCGTAATTTTCAACACACCCACCAAGAGTATCTGACCTGAAGAGTGAAAAATATCGGTAGTGCGAAGTATGTCTGACTTTCTTGTCTATACTTTACTTTACTTTTTGCCGTTATAGTTTTAGATTTTGTTATTTCCGATGTGAAATATGCTTTGTAAGCTGATGAATAATATTTTCTAGGGTATACTAAAATATTCGAACAATGTTAAATAATTGTTTTTTTTTTATTTGATTACATTGTTATGCTTGTTTTTGAGTTTGTTTTATAGTTTTTACAAATATGGCAGTTCTTTTTAAGTATGACTTAACTTTTAATGTTAATTTATTTAGTCCAAATAAACATAGGAGTAGGTTAAGGGGGACTAATAGGGGACTATACAGGCACGTACACAAAATAAATTTTCGGAGGGTGTTCGTAATAAAATAGTAGTATTATACGTACAATGTACATATATAAAATGACTGAACAACGCTGCAATTAAGAAATCTCGGGAACGCTTCTTATTTTTTAGGAACTATAGTCCCCTTTCCTAGTTTTTCTCACTTTAACCACTGATTATTACTGTTCAAAGAAATCGTGATAATTGTGATAACGCGTATGAATGATTTATTATATTTACGATTGCAAAGAAAAACGGCGGTGTCAAGGTTCTACTCGTGCGATGTCGTCGTTGCTACTCGAATCGTATGTATACGAATCGTATATTACTAAACTCGTGCAGACGCCTTAACACACATTAATGATTATTTACTACGCACACACACACACGATCCATACGAACGCATCAACAAATTGCCTATACAAAACTCTTTACAAATGGTGCGTTTCGAATCCCCTTAAGATGAAACTTTTCTTAAATATTTTTTAATATTTTTGATTTTCAGTGTAATATTTTTACTTTTTTTGTTTTTGTATTTAAAAGGCATTTTTTTTAATGTTTTTCATTTTTTCAAATTTAAAAAAAATATTGATCAAATTATCTTTTTAAAAAATATTTTTTTTTTGCTTATTAGAATATTAATTTCATATACTGTGTAATTTACATTTAATGGCGGATACGACCATAGGCGTGCGCAGACTTTAAGTTCGGGGCGTGCACTAATTAAATTTTCTATAATAATATTATTATTTAAATAAAAATTGTCAAAAAGTAATACACGGAATATTGTAGACATACATACCCTCAAAAATAATTAAAACACATAAAAGTAATGTTTTTATGATAAAAACTTATATATTATATTTCTATAGATATTAGAATTAATTTCATTTGTAATATCGTTGTTTTGTAAAATTTTACCAAAAAAGTTTTTTTAGGAATAAAACAAAAATGTGGTTTTAAAAGTAAACTGTTAATTATTCAAATTATAACTGTTTTATAACTATAAGACCTATAGTATAAGTGATATCATTTTTACCTTTTATAAAACTGTTCATCTAACAGACAACAAAATTTGGTTGATAAATTTTCAATTTTATCGTATCAAATTAAAATTATGGGTAAACTATCTTAGTCAGTTATTGTGTTTTCTGTTTTTTTTTTTTTTTTATGTTTAGTAGAACATTAATAAAACAATTTATTTTTGCTTTTTACTTAGCCAGTTTTATAATCCACTATTAACTAAGAACAGGAGAAAAAAAGTGTTAGAAAAAAAAAACGTCTTAAAAATTTTATTTTATCAACATATTTTTCTTATTAATTTCTATTTATATTTAAATCTTCATAAAGTTTGAATTAAAAAAAAAGGTTTAAAAGTCGTTTTTGTCAAATTTTGGTAGTTTTTCACAAATTTATAAAGCTATTGATAGTTTCAAAAAATAACTTCTTAAAAGTATCATCTAAAGCAAAATTTTGATTTAAAAAAATGCTGGTCAACATTATTTACAAATATTTCTATATGAAAATAAGTACAAATAAAAATTTAAAGTATACACATTATTGTAAAAACACTAGTTTCTTTGCTCCACTCAAAATCTAAAATGTATACCACCATATAAATTTAGTTTAATAATAACAACTTAATAATTGTAATATATTATAATTTTTTTATTATTATTATTTTTTTTTTTTTGGCATATTTTTTTATAAAGATAGATTTTACTGCATCTGCAATAGTATTTTTTAAGGAATTTTAGTGTTTTAGATCTCTAAAAGATACGCTCTAGTCATCATAAACGACGATGCCAAAAATTGTCATTAATAATACTTACCAATTTGTAACAAATCGTGTTTTATTAATATCAGTTTGTAACAAGTTACCTTCAGCCACCAAAAAAAGTGGTTTTATGTTTCAAAAATCATGGTATTCTTTTAGATTCTAAACGAAGTGAGGAATCTTATGATTTTACAATGATGTTTATTTATTTTTTTTTTTTATATATTTTTTTTCTCTTTTTGTGAACACTTTTTTGTATAGAAATACTTGTCCAAAAGTTTCGATCAGTATCTCTATAGAACCGGAATCATACCTAGATGGTACTGTAAAGAGGTCATTTTTCCATTTTCTCAATACTTTTCTTAAAAACACGAAAAAACTGAAAAAAAAGTGACAAAAAACGGCAAAATACGCAATTACCGAAATTTCCGTAAAATTAAAAATTACTTTTAGACATAACTTCTAAAATAATGCAGCTAGGTACTTGAAATTTTTACCAACCATTATAAATAGATACGAAAACATTTCATAAAAATTTCAAAAATATTTGATCAATTTTGAGTTAAGTACGGCATTTTGAAAATTTCAGAAATATCTCATTATTTGTTAGTTTTTATGCAATAAAATTTTTTGATTTTTGATATTAGGACTTGAGAAATTAATATGATCTCACTGACATATATTTCTACTTGATCTGAAAAAATCTCAAAAATCGTTAGTCAACTTTTTTTTTTATAACCGTTTGAAGTTAGAATTTCGATTGAATTAAATATAAATATATTAATATATTAACATATTATAAGAAAATTGGTTTGACCGATTGTTTTGAAATTTGGTGTGTAGGTACAGAATTTCATTGCGAATATTTTGGTACAATAAAATTTCTTACAAACAAAGAATTAAACATTTTACAAGGGTAAGACTGAAAAAAAGTCGAAGAAAGTACGGACACTATTTGTTATTCGCTTATCTTATCCTACGTATTTTTCGACGCTAAATTTAATACGATACAAGTCGGTAATTACGGTGTGGCCTTTGGACAGCCGCCCAAATACATTTCTCAAAACCACAAGGCCTTATCAGTTGTCACATATTACACGGACTGCCATGTATATATATGCACTATTATATGTTTATGTATTCATGTACAATCCTTGCCAGATAGATTGGCACGGCGGCAGCGGCGCGATAACGAAAAACCAGGGGTTCTCTTGAATGTTATTACCGAAAATGTATCAATAAACCAACATTTGTCATAAAACACTTAAGACTGATTATACGTTATTAATTTAAAATCAAATATTTTTTTATTTTAAAATAAAAAGTAGAAATTATATTAATTTATAATAATAATAATAATAATAACATCTATTTACAATACTGGCACGAATGGGTAAATAAAATATCCATCGACCATCTATATAAGTACATTCAATAATTTCCACATCACATTAATCTATTAATATCGTCATTGTCAGTCGCGTTATTTATTTTTATTCATTTATAATAAACAAATCGTCGGGGAGATTGACGCGCACAGCGCGCATACAAAATACACCGCTACTTGTTTGCGATACATCTACTGATAAGCGCCGCCGCCGCCGTGCCAATTTATCTGGCAATGACTGTAATCTCGTTCAGAATCGTTTTATTGAAGAAATGATTTATCGTTTCTTTAAAATTCAATACACCCGTCAAAGAATCCCACCCGTCGTGCGAAGAACACCCATCGTGCGAAGTATGTCCCGCTTTTTTTCCTTTTGTAATCATTCCAAGAAGGTTGATGTTTTCCTTATTGCCATCATGTGTATTTTTCGATGATGAA
>JAIPRM010004833.1:7947-21945 GCA_025469315.1 Stegophylla sp. TES_Ste_2020 | reverse complement strand
ACTCCGCACTAGGGATATTCTTCGCTCTTTGGGTCAGATACTCTTGATAAGTGTGTTGAAAATGACGACCATTATTGATCTTTAAATTATTAACTTCTTTCGTTCAGAATCATCTTATTGAAGAAATTATTTATCGTTTCTTTAAAATTTCACAAACCCACCAAGAGTATCTGACCCGAAGAGCGAAGAATATCCGGCTTTCTTGTCTTTACTTTACTTTAATTTTTCCTTTATATTTAAAAAAAAAAATGTGTTTCTAATTTTAAAAGTTTTCAAGTTGGCTTGCTAATATTTTTATTACAAATTCAGATAGTTTATTAATACTGCAGTTGGTTACCTATTTATTTCATAGTAATAGTAGTGTCCATTACATATTAGCTTATTGGAGATACCAACCTGTTTTAATATTTATAAATTAAGTAAAATTAGCTATTATTGAAAGAAAACAAGATGATTTATCATTTAATTAATATTTTTAGATGTCTGTGGATTCAGATTCTGATCAAAGTTTTGGTGACTGGATGGAAAATGATTCTAGTTCAATAAAATGTCTATTTTGTGAACTATTGTACAATAATGTACTTGAAGCAATAGTTCACTGTGCAAAGGATCACCATTTTTATTTTTCACTTGCAAAACGTAAGTATAATATGGATTTTTATTCATATATAAAATGCATCAACTACATAAGAACTCAACTACAAGAAGATGACAATTTTAATCCTAGTACGCTCTTTGAAGTTGATTCTCAACCATGGAATGATGATAAATATTTAACCCCAATCATAAAAGATGATCCTTGGCTAATGATAGGTAAGCAATATAGACCTACATAATACATATTTATTTTTTAATTACTGTTGTATTAAATTGTATTACATTAGTAGAGTAAAATGTTAAGAAGAAAAGATGCTAATTATTCATTTGATTTGTCTAATTTTTTGAACTTTTTCTTTGACAAATAGTGATTAAATAAGGAAATTATGATTAGTTAAATTGAATTTCAAATTAAATAAGTATTTTTCTTGACTTCTTGTATAATTAATTTTACTTTTTTATTTTTTTAGATATTGATGATTTAATTGAAGATGATAAAGAATCAGAATCTGGTTATACTGTAAATTTTGAAAATAATCAGTTTACATTGTCTTCTGAACATTTTAGTCATATACAAAATAAAATACAAACAGTTACAAAACAGGTCAATAAAAAAAAAAAATTAATATTTGTTTACTTTTATCAATATATTCATATTAAAATAATGTTTTCAGTTGGAAATTAAAGAGAATGAACTTGCTGAAGCATACAAACAAATTGATCAGATGAGAAATACACTATCAAAAATTTTGTCTGCTCGTCCAGAGGAGCCCATCAATACAGCATCTACAATTCATTTAGAAGATGATCAAGGTTATTTTGGATCATATTCATCTGTTGACATTCATTATGAAATGCTGAAAGTAAATAATTAAAATTTTTAAAGCAGAATTTTCTGTTTGAGAAAATTTAATTTACATATTTTGCACCATAGGTGATTTTTACTTTCTAAATGTGATATTCGTGGAGAATGTGTTAAATTAAAAATAAGCAATAAATCATTTCTTTAATAAAACAATTCTAAATGGAGCTTCAGTTAATTATTCCGAACAATAATTTTTAGTTTTATATTGAGCATGTAACAATTTATTAACAGAATAATCCATGTCCATTTCATTATTTGTGAGAATGATTAATTTTTCTGTGTTTTGAAATTTAAAGCTCTTATAAATGAAATTCACTTCAACTGATTTTAACAATTATGCAAATATAAGTTGCCCTGTAAATGAGTAAGTTTTTATACAATTTTCAACTCAAACCCTTGTAAAATGTTTAATTATTTCTCTGTAAAAAAATTTCATTACACCAAAATATTTGCAATGAAATTCTCCACTTATGTACCAAGTTTCAAAAAGATTGGTTGAACAAATTTTTTTTTATGTATTTTAAAGTGTGTAATATTAAGTAAAACTAATGAATTTCAGTAAAATTCTAACTTCAAATGGTTATAAAGAAAAATGTTGATTTAGAATTTTGGAAATTTTTGTGTTAGTTAGATGTATGTATGACATATCATAATATATAGATCATATTAAATTTTGAAGTCTTAGGGCGCTTTCAGACGAGACACTTAGTGGCCAGCCACAAGAATCGTACAACCGTACACTAAAAGTGTCTCATTGTAAACACTGTTTCATACGAGCCACTCACCGTACACTCGTGTCTGATTCACAACATAAAAATTATTTTACTAATATTTTATACTAATTATTTTATGTGTTATAAGAATACATATACACTTCATTTTGTTGATTTTTTGACATTGAGTCATATTCATCATGAAATAAACGACATAAACCAAGCCAAGAGTTTTAATTATTTTATTAGCATAACTAGGACATCTTGTATCCCATAACTCTATACGTTTTTAAATTTTTATTATAAATTTGTCTGTATCAATAAGAGTTATGGTGTTTAAGAACAGTTTATCAAATTATTTAAACTATAGTAAATTATACTTTTTATTAATTAAATTAAACTCAAAATAGGAAAAAAACGTGTAGATACGTGTGTCTCGTCTGTACATGAGTATAACAACGTGTAGTATTTGAGTGGCGCAGACACGGACACAGTGTTCGGGGACTCAAGGGGTCGGGACACTTCGAATCAGTGGCGACACACGTCTTCAGTGTCTGTGTCTCGTGGGAACGCATCTAATTATAACAATATATTTACTGATGCGCGATTCTTTCGGGACACTAGTGGCCGGCCACAGAGTGTCTCGTGTGAAAGCGCCCTTAATATCAAGAATTAGAAATTTTATTACATAAAAACTTATAAAAAATTAGGAATTTCCAATATTTTAAAAATACTATATTTAACTTTAAATTGATAAAATGTTTTTGAAATTTCTATGAAATGTTCTCATGATCATTTTTAAAAGTTGGTGAAAGTTTCAAGTTTCTATTATTTTTTATTTTTTATTAAGTTTTCATTATTTTTGAATTTATGTTAAAAAAACAATTTTGAATTTTATATAAATTCAGTGAATAGCATATTTTACCATTTTTTGTCAATTTTTTGACAGATTTATCTCGTTTTTGGAAAAAGTATTGAGAAATTCAAAATATATGATTTTACTTTTATTAAATTTTAACATTATTTTGTAGGTATTATTATGCTTTGAATTTAAGTGCTCAGTTCATGAAATTTGCAATTTTTTCCCTTATCCATAAAATTTCACATATTGAGTAAATATTACAATTTAAATCACTCGGTAGTTTTTTAATTGGAATAGAATATAAAAATTTCATTTTTCCACGGTAAAATATAGATTTTTAATTATTTTATTATTTATGTTAAAAATATATGTGAAGTATTAATGATAGCCATCTCTTTTTTCATAAAGATTGTAATACTTTGATTTTAATTCAAATTATTACAATTTAATTTATATAATAAATAAAAAAAAATGATTTTTGATATGTTTAATAAATAAGTAAAAGTTGAAAAATAAATGTAGAGCACTGAAGATAAATAATTATTTTTATTTAATCATGGCTGATCATCACTTAAAACTGTAATACATATTGTGACTTTGCTGTTTTTTCTAAAATGTTCATTGATTACGATTAAGACCAGGTATACTTTACCCACGCTCCCCCTCTGAATCTATGTTATTATAGATACTAATTCAAGAATATTGTTTAATTAAAATATTTTGCTCATGAATTGAGCTACGTTCATAAAATTTGCACTATTTTGTTTAAACAGTAAAATGTGTTGACTATATGCACATTTCATAAATAAGGCATTTACATTTTCGGAACATAACACATAAATGTTTTAATTAAGCTACAGTCACATGTCAAATAAAATTTAACATGTTATGTTATCATTAAATATTTATTTTATATAAATTTAAATGTAGGAACTAATTTATATATATATATATATATATATATAATATATATAGTTTAAAACTATAAAAGTCAGATATACTTCGCACCACGGATATTTTTCACTTCTCGGGTTAGGTACTCTTGATGGATGTGTAAAATTTTAAAGATACAATAAATGATTTCTTCAATAAGAATTCTGAACAAAGAAAATTAATAATATAAACAACAATAATAGTTGTCATTTTCAATACACCTATCAAGAGTATCTGTGACCTGAAGAGCGAAGAATATCCGTGGTGTGAAGTATGTCAAACTTTTTTTGTCTATATTTTACTTTACTTTACTTTTTTTTTTTGTCTAATAAATAAAGAAATAGAAAAATAATTAATGAAAAAAAGTTTTAGAAAACTGACCAAAATATTTTTTTCACGTTTTCAAAATTTTCCTGTGCCAAAATGTTTCTCAGATTATTGTCTATTAATGTTTAAATTTTTATAAAGTTGGATCAAAAAATGATAGTTTCCAAGTCTTTTTTGTCAAATTTTGGGTAGTTCCCTCCCCCCCAAAAAAATTGAAGAATTGAGACCTCTCTAAAATACTAACTAGAGACAAATCTGGCTTCAAAAAATTGCTGGTCGAAACTTTTGGTTAATAATTATTTTCATACGAAAAGTATAATATACAGAAAAATAAATATCATTGTAAAAACACTAGTTTCTATATTTCGTTCAGAATCTAAAAAAAAATCAATAATTTATAGGATAAAGTGCGAACACAAAGTTATCGCTCAGCTATTTTGTTGAACACTCCCTCATTTGATGGGAAAATTGTGTTAGATTTGGGCACAGGAAGTGGAATATTATCCATGTTTATGGCCCAGGCGCATGCAGCTAAAGTTTTTGCTGTTGATGAAGCTGATATATTATACAATGCAATAGACAATTTTAGGTGAAATATTTTGTATTCTTATATATATATATATATATATAGTATAAGAGTAGTATAGTCACCAGAAACTTATATATATTAAAATTTTAGGGAAAATGGATTTGATGGTATAATTGTACCTATTAAAGGAAGAATTGAAGATGTCAGTTTACCCATAGAAAAAGTTGATGCCATTGTTTCGGAGTGGATGGGTTATTTTTTGCTATTTGAATCCATGTTAGATAGTTTGATATTTGCCCGTGACAAGTATTTGAATAAAAATGGAATCATGTTACCAAATGAGTGTAACCTATATATCAGTGGTGTCAGTGATACAGGTAAACATAAATAATTACTGTAATTAATCTATTTTAATATCGTTATATTTACTTACCAGTTTTTATTGTTAACCTAATATTTTTATACTTGTTTGACTGTAATAATATTTCATTGAAGTAAATGAATTGATTGTTATTATTTAATTATGTACAGATAGATATGATGAAGTTTTGGGTTTTTGGTCAGATGTATATGGATTTCGTATGCCATCCTTTAAAACTGAGTGTTTAAATAAAGCTCAAGTAGAAATTGTACCAGCTGATCGAATAGTCACCGATGAATATAAATTATATACATTTGATATGTATACTTGTGATACAAATTCTACCAATTTTAATGTAGAGTTTAAGCTGAATGTATGTAAAACATGTTCTTTGACTGCTTTAGTTGGGTACTTTGATTCAAGATTTGATAACGACAATCCTGTTGTTTTATCAACATCACCATCTTCTACATCAACTCATTGGAAACAAACAGTATTTTTTTTACCTGATCCTTTTGATGTTAAAGAAGGTAATTTTGTTTATTTTTTCTAAATTAAAACTTTACTCTAATGAACTTTAATCTATTGCTTCACATAATGTGTCACCCAAATTAACAAAACTTAATAATAATATATATAATTATGACTACCTGACATCCATATTTCTTTTACACATTTAGCCCTAACTTAAGTTATTAAAAAGTAGCCAAAGGTCAATTTAATGACTCAAGTTTTTCTGGGAATTCAAATTATTCTTTATTATAGATATTGAAATGTTTTTCTTTTATATTACATGCATATTTATTTATTTTCTTGAATTCATCAATTTATTATGAATATTTCAAGAAAAATGAGCTTTACATCTCAACTTAATAATCATTGAATTTGTAGATTTAAATATATATAAATGCTTGTGATAAATTATATATAATCAAAGTAAATATGTTTATAGTATTTATTGAAATGTTGTAATATTGTTTACCTAAATATTTTCATTATAAATATGAAACGCATATATTTTCAATTTTACCATAGTGTTTCAAATTATCCATTTCAATTACCTTTATTTCAAGTGATTGTCTCATTTATATATATATTACACACATAAATAATAAAACTTTTTATTTATTTGTATAATGAGAATAAATAAGTTATGTCATAAAAAATAAATTTAACTGAAATCAAAATAATAAAATTAAATAAAATACTTAACGTGTACATAATATTTGATTCAAAGTAAAATAATATTTAGGTACTTTTACAAAATAACACTTAAGACTATTTTTATTAGTAAATCAATGAACATTTTTTTTCCAACTCGGATATAGTTAAAACAAAAGTTTAAGTACTTAATAATAATAAAAACCTTATTTATCCAATTTTAAATGAAAAAAACTATTAACAGTATAAATTTTCTTTATTACTATCATCAGTATGAAATTGAAGAAAACAATTTCTTTGTCTTGTTATGCATAAATGGACATTACACTTTTTGCAAATACTGTGTATTCTCTTATTTCTGGTACATCCTGGGTTTTTACATTTGACTCCAGTCTTTAAACTATCCCATCCTGGCCAATGGTCAGTCTGATCATATCTCACAACATCAGCAGGTATTGGATTGTCAGCATCTCCTATCAATTCTGCACTCACTTTCAAACGAAATTCTCCATAATGAAATATTGTTCCTTCTGGTGTTGATAATGCTTCAGCTTCTCTTTTATACTGAAGCCATGCATTGGAAATAACTAAATTAAATGCATGCATTATGAGTTGTAAAGTCCATTTTTTAGATTTGGAAACTGTTGTATAGCCATTCATCAAGTCATTATACATTTCTAATCCAACAATGCAGGAATAATAGAACTTTAAAATTGATGGCATCCCCTCTCTAACATATTTACTTAAGTTCATGTCGAACTTCTTTTCTAGCTCAACTGACCCCAATGTAGTAAAATTTGAACCTAAATTCAAAATTTTATTATATTTACATTTTACCAATCTTATAGTGCATTCATCATTGACTTTAGATGATACTTCAGATATTGCATATCTGTCCAATTTTTCGTCGCTTATCAATGGTGGGTTGCCAAAACGATTTGGATTTATAATCCCATTTGCATAAATACCGAGGCTGTAAAGATGCTTAAACAATTGATAAGTGGATAAAATGTCATCAAAAGCCAGTACATGAGTATTTTTTTTAAGATTTTGCACCAGATGCAAAACTATTGAAGCTCCAAAACCAAACTGTTTTACATTATTTTGATTCAATTCTGTAGAAGTTGACTGATAGAGTATAAAATCATATACCATACCACAGCTGTCTACTAAAATAAATATTTTAACACGCCATGGTCCAACCTTATCACTCTTATAGTTTTTAACTTTTAAATTCTCCTTGTAGGGTACTATTTGTTCGCCAATAGCTAGATATCTTGATTTTGGTAATTCATTACATTTTTTTTTAATCTGGTTATATAATGGACGAACTTTTATAAATTTGTCTTGATTGTTTTTTGGAATACAGGCGTTATTAATAATATGCAAATTATTTCTGAGTAGTGTAAACCTGTCTAGTGCCATAGCATTGGCTATAATAGGAACTTTACTCGCATCGTAATCATAAAACATATTCCAATTAGAATTTTTCATCCAATCCATAAGCAAATGAATGCCAATTAATTTCTTAATTTCATCTTTATTTGTTGGTATAAATTCAGTAATATTAGCCTGTGAAGAGTAGAGATTAGTATTTAATGCAATAGTTTCAAACAAGTCTTCATCAAAATATTGCATAAAATAATCAATAGGATGACGTAAGGAAGTAACAGGTTCACGGACATCAATATTATCTAACACAATATTCACATCAGGAGATGGAAGTTTAGTCCATGTAATGCCTTCTGGTAAAGTATTATTTTTAGTAGAAATATCAGTATTGCCATTAGAATTTTCTATTTCATCATCCGATTCACTATCAGAACTATCTGAAAAAAAGTTACGACGGCGTCTTCTAAATATTTCTCGTTCTGCATCTTCTTCCTCGTCGGAAATATCTAAATCGGACACTTCACCGTTTCCTATTGATTCGAGAATATATATATCGGGCTTTTCCTCATGATCAGAATCCTCGTAACAATCCATTTTGTTGTCACCAAAACTTTTAAACAATAAACTAAATTAATTAAAAACGTGAATACACAATTATATAAAAATGTGTATGCTTTCAAGTACAGCCAGTAAAAAACAAATATAAGAGAACTACTAAGAAGCACGTGCGTGTGCGAGAATCATATTGCCATTGGTCGATGTAAACAATTTACAACCTAGAGATAATAGATTCTATTATTTATGGTTACAGCCCTAACATCGGTTATGTCCAAAATTTTGGTGATAAAAATTACAGTTTATAATGATAACAAACACTAAATACTCTTTGACCACAGACGGACTGATAGTATGGACTGGAAAGGACAATGATTTTACCGGTTCCCTTGTGGTACTCGTTTTTTTTTTTTTTCTAAAGGGGTGTTGGAGTTCCTGGCTTGCGGTGTAGTACCCGTAGGAAAAGAGCGTCATCTACGTTCGTGTTTTGAACTGTTAAAATATGGAACTTGTCTTCTTATTTCTTTCATGAATATAGGTGGCGATCTTTTCCTACGGGTACTACACTACGATACCCTAGTAAAGTAAATGACAAGAAAGCCAGACATACTTCGCACCATAGATATTCTTTGCTCTTCGGGCCAGATACTCTTGAAGGGTGTGTATAATTTTAAAGAAACGATAAATCATATCTTTAAGAAGACTATTCTGAAGGAAAGAAGTTAATAATATAAAGAACAATAATAGTTGTCATTTTTTTCAACACACTTACCAAGAGTATCTGACCCGAAGAGCGAAGAATATCCGTGGTGCGAAGTATGTCCGGTTTTCTTGTCTATACTTTTACTTTACTTTTTTAATATATAGAAGGAAAAAAATTAAATGAGAAAAAAAATTTAGAAAAATGTGAAATTTTTTTTTTACATTTTCAAAATTTTCTTGCGCCAAAATGTTTTTCATATTATTGTCTATCTATGTTTAAATTTTTATAAAATTTGAATCAAAAAATGATGGTTTTCGAGTCTTTTTTTTGTCAAATTTTGTGTAATTATTTTCAAAAAAAAAAAAAGAATTGAAAAATTCAAAAAATGACCTCTTTAAAGTACCAATTTAAGGCAAGTCCAGTTTCAAAAAAGTTACTGATCGAAACTTGTATCTTGTATCGACAAATGTATCTGTACAAAATGTTTACAGAAAAAAAAAATAAAAAATAAACATCATTGTAAAAACACTAGCTTCTTGACTTCGTTCAGAATCTAAAATCTTAAAGTAAAATTTCAAATTCATATTTTGAATTCAAAAACTCTAAAATTGTCCTAAAAAGTTAAGAAAATGGCCTGAAAACTAAAAATTGTTTAAAAATGCAAAAATGTACATGATACATTTTCTTAAAAATGCATGTATGGATTTGTGACCAAATAAGCATCGCACAACAGTTTTGTTTTATACTTACTCTTAACTTAAAATAAATTATGGTCCACCATGTAAAACAATGTAAAGTACATCAAAATCTCAGCCCTAATGATAATAATATTGCCATAAAAGTAGATTATTATGGAGTACAATCATAATTTTATTATTTTGGATTCTAATTTCTTGGATTTAAATTATCTCTTGAGTTCTGAATGAAAAAGTGAAGAAGCGAAGTCGTGTGCCATGTGAACATAAATATTTTTGATAATTTCTTCTTTATTACTTGAAATAAACAAAATTGATACTGCCAATAAAATTCTAAAATTTCAAGTTATGATGTTGAAATTTTGAGTTGAAAAATGGGGATTATCAAAATTTTATTTTTTCATCTGGCTAAATCGTGCGTCAGTAGAAATGTAAACATATAATCTATTTAACTTATATGACATTTGCAAATAATTCAATATATAGAATGTAATATAGGTAATCATAACAAATATCAGCAGTTTCTGTGAATATTCATTTTAATATTAGAAAAAATTGTGCATGTTTAAATTTGGAAAGTACTGACTATATACTTATTCCTGTATATTATTATTTATTCTGTTATTGATGGAACTAAATATTATACTATATTAACAAATAATTTAAGCCAAATTTTCTTAATGTACCACATTCAGAGTCTTATATTGTGATACATACACTATAAAATGGTCAGGTCTTCTCACTCTAGAAAATACTACATTAGAAATGTTCCCAAATCTACTCCACAATAACCAGTATGTTAATGTCTGACTTTGCACTTTGTTTATTATCATTGCAAAATAAACTTTTATTGGAAACTTTTGTATATTGTGAATTGAATTAGATAATTTTTGGGTGTAATGGTATTTTTTCTTCTGTATTACATCCTATCAAAATTTCAGCTTCAATTAATTATTTTATGAGAATTACTTCAGCGCTTAGTACCATTAAACCTATGCAAATTCAAATTGTATAATAATATGATAGCAACTCCCACCTCCAGAGTTCAATAGTGTCAAAAAAAACATGGTAAATTTAAATGAATTGAATTTGCCTTTTTTCTTCCTCGTGACGAAAATCATGTCATGGATATACTCAGGGAAGAACAATTCTGTGACTAAAAATTACAGAATAGTATAATATCGTCAGAAACTTAGTACATAAAAGTATTCTTCTGGATCATTCTTTTATACTAACTAGTATTGATGTTAGTAATGTACTTATTTAATTACCTTGTACCCAATGTACAAACCTTTTTTTTTAAATGTATAAAAGTTTATAAAAATGAAAACAATAAATTAATTAGAATATTTTTAACACATACATTTTTGTGATAAATAGTTGAAGTAATTTTAAAATGTATCTTCTGTGTGTATTAATAATAATTAATTCAACAGTACTAGTAATTGTTATAATAATTTTTGTTTGTAGGTGATGTGCTCGTTGGACAATTGCAATGTGCTAGAAATATAAAGCACGTAAGATCTTTGATTGTAACAATAACAATGCAAAGTAAAACTTATACATACCATGTAAATTAAAACAAAGTCCACTTTTAATTTTACAATTTATATTGTTAATATTAATACTTGTTGATACAAACAATAAAACTTATTGATGAATGTATGCCATATTTTTTCAAAAAGCAAAAATATTTTAGATATTGAAAGCCAGACATACTTTGCACTGTGGATATTTTTCATATTCCTCAGATAGGATACTTATAATTTTTAGATCTTCCAAAGGCCATTAGATATAACATGGTTATTATAAAAAAGTAAAGCAAAGCAAAGATTAATAAAGTATAAATAAGAAAGCTGGACATACTTTGCACCACGGGTATTCTTCCCTTCTCCAGTCAGATAGATACTCATTTCTTCAATAATATGATTCTGAGAAAAGGAAGTAATAATATAAAAAAACAATAATAGTTACCATTTTTAACATACCCACCAAGAGTATCTAATCCAAACAGCAAGGAATACCTATGGTACGAAGTATGTTCGGCTTTCTTGTCTATACTTTACTTATATTTGCATTACTTTACTTAATTTTCTTTTGTCTAATAAATAAAGAAAGGGAAAAATAATTTAATGAGAAAAAAAGTGTTACAAAAAATATTTTAATGGTTAAGATTCGAACCAGGTCTGTTAGAATATATAATACTGACACTTTAACTATTACACCTCAATAAAAGTGTTGTAAAGGATTGAATAGTAGGTATTTAATATTATAAAGTCTTATTATCAAGATTTAAAAATTTTGTTACATTGAAACTAACTAAAAACGAGAAATTTTCAAAATGCTGTACTTTATTCAAAATTGATCAAATGTTTTTGAAATTTTTATGAAGTATTCTTGTTATAAAATGTATTGCAGCCTTAAATGAAAATTGAAAGTGTGCTGTGATCAAAAAGATTAAGAAACACTGTATTCCTGTTCAACTATATAATTATGGTTAAATTAAAGGTAGAATAATTATGGTTTTCTATTTAAAGATTATAAATTTCAAGTGTATAAATTATTTAAACGAAATTTAAATACACAGGTATTTTAGACACATGGATTCCCAAATAATCATATGTGTATTAATACATAAATACCGTGATTTTAATTACACATATACTTCTTTACACGGGTATTAATACGTTTAAGATACGTGTACACGAGACCCATGTGCATGTGTTGGTTAATTCCCAATAAAAATCTGGAGCTCTATTAGGAACATAAGACAAACGGACTCTCAATTTGGTAAACAAAGAACACTAGAGTGTATTAGTAATAAAAGTAAAACCATTAGTATAAACTGGATATCCACCCGCCAATTATAGCACCTAATGAAAAAGACTGCCTGATTTGATTTGCAAAATTTTCAGTAAATAATGTAATCAATAATGGTTCTCACTATTCAAAGTCATTCAATAACTTTCCAAAATTCAAAAGTCAAGATGTATTATCTAATATTCAAAATTAAATATTGAAATTCAAATAGATTTTAATTTTAATTTGAAAATTCAAGTTTAACCATTGGGCCCAAATGAACCAGAATTTGTACGAAGTGTCCATATCCATCATTTTATATTCTTAAAAACAATTAAACTTTTAACTATTATAAATCCTACATTGTGATCTATAGTTATTTTGATGTTATAATAAACTATTGATGTTTAAACAGTGATAGAAAAAAAAATACTTAGTCATTAACTTACGGAATACTTTTATTTAGTACAATAGTTTTTAAGTACAAAAATATTCTATGTAAATATTACTACCTTTAATCTAATATTTTTTCAATTTCTTAGAATATTTGAATATTTTACTTAAAATAGTTTTTATTATCTTGACACTGTATGAATGAATGATTGACTGCATTTTCAATGTTAATGCTCATCTTCAAGAAAACAACACCTGTTGGAATTTACAAAAATTTTGTAATATGCTGTTTAGCGAAAAAGAAAATGATAGAATGTAAATAAATATGGTATAAAGATAATAATTTATTTTATGTTTGATAAAAAAAAAAAAAAAAAAAAAAAATGTTTTATAGATAAGTATTTAATTACATTTTACATGTATGTAAATTACCTGAAGGAATGACTCGAACTTTTACTGGGGACTTAGGACTAAAGATACATGAATTTGTATTTGTCGCTTCTCCAAAAAGATTCTATAAATCATAAGTAAATATCATTAAAAAAAGGTAACTATTGTGTTATTAACCATGAAGACTAGAGACATCATCATCATGAAGATAATATTGATAAAATTATTTACACTTACTGTGATTGTATAACCATCAGGATTAGTCAAACCCAAATCTTCTAATGTTATATTATACGGATAAGGAGCACCATCCACTCGCCGACTTACAAATGCTACAGCATAAGAATAGTATCCTGAATTAGTAACAGGTTCAACTTGTCTAGTCCAAATATCAATACCCTTGTCCTGAAATAAATGTATTAATAAACATTTTAGATTCTGAATGAAGTGAAGAAGCTAGTGTTTTTACAATGATGTTTATTTTATTTTTTTTTCTGTGTACAACTTTTCGTATAGAAATACTTGTCCAAAAGTTTTGATCAATAACTTTTTGAAACCAGATTTCCCTTTAGATTATACTTTAAACAGGTCATTTTTTGAATTTCTCAATTCTTCATTTTTTTTTTTGGAAAAAACTACCCAAAATTTGACAAAAACGACTCGGAAACCATAATTTTTTGATCCAAATTTTATGAAAATTTAAAAATAGATAGAAAATCCCAT